>JAHBCN010002041.1:0-100667 GCA_019359885.1 Listronotus oregonensis
ATATACCGCCAAACGACTAAACTTAATCTAGTTGTACTTGAATTTGTAATACCCTGCATAAATTTATAGATTTAAACGTTTTGCAACAGTTTTTTAGTCTTATAGAGTAAACAACACTGAAAATGGCTCTTGCAATTTTGCAATTAAAGCCGAAACATTGGAAAGTCATTATTTAAGTTAAGTGCAAATCTCTGATCTCTAGATAAGTAAGCAAAACTGTTAAAACTATATATTTAGTTTGTTTAAATAAGTAAATAATATATATATATATATATATATATTTTTAATATAATATATATATATATATATATATATATATATATATATATATATATATATATATATATATATATATATATATATATATATATATATAAAAGGTGGGAGTAGTCGTGACTGACTAGTTAAGAAAAAATATTCAAAACCAGGAGGTTAACCCCCAATAACCTCCTGGTTTTGAATATTTTATGTTGTATGTATGATTGTTCTATTCTATTCTATTCCATAAGGTTATCTATCTTTGTAGTTTTTATTGATACTAAAGTGATTTTCTCTTTTTTTCTATATAATAAAAACTTCGGGAATCTTCAGATGGTGAGTTTTGTAGTGATGCTTTTGCTTTTCATCAAAGAAAAATATTATTACCTAAATATATTATTATTATTTTTTTGCTAACTACAGTTAAAGCTCTTTTGATTTGTCATTTTGTGTTGATTAACTATATTAACAACCCGTGTATTTGTTTATTGAATCTGTTCACATTAGTTAGTTTAATGTGTATAGGTTATTTTTGTTTGATAATTTTCTTCAGGTGAAAAGTTTTTAAATATATTTAGTCTTTATAACCACTTAAACATTGTTAATGTGACAACCTGTGTAATCTAAAATTGTTCCTTTTAATAATACAGCAGTAATTTTTCTCAGTTGTTTGGATAGTAATGGAAAAGTATTTATTCGTTACCAAATTTTAAATTATTTGGAAAACCACAAACAATACAAATTCTGTCACAAAAGATTTAAAGCCGATCTTCTTTCATATTTTGGTTAACTGGAGTTTTATAATGAATCCCAGATCGAGCTCTTGACATATTTAGGGCTTCTGACCCAGCGCCCTTAAACAAACTTCCGTCCTGCAGTTCTAACTCTAAACTTTGCCCTCCAGTTTACTTTCTAGTCCACATAGAATATTATTTATTGTAAATGGCTTGCCTTCTTTCCTCCACCCAGTTAATTAGAGGGGTACCTGATCCTGGAGCTCAGTACACGCACCAACTCTATTTTTACTTTAACAACCTTCTTTTTTCCACATTTAATCTCACACATCTGACATAGTACCCTTTCCTCCAGTATTCATTTTCTCAAGAGCATCTCTAAACCTGAAACTTGTATTTCTCCTTCAAACAAAAAAGTACTTCTCCCCTCCTAATCTGTATACTTAGTATTCTTGATTCCACCCAAGAAGAGCCGTTTGCATCATTAATGAGCCCTAAAGTAGTCAGACATGGAATAATATTTATTTTCTATATAGATTTCTATGGAAGAACTAAGAAAAGCTCATTTGGATGCTGGACGCCAAGCCAAACCAAAATATGAACCAAGTGGATTGGGTGACAAAAGACTACCACTCTATGGATATTCCATTGAAACTATCCATATGCTACTCTTACCTATGATCAATAATAAGTAAGTTTCCAATGTCCCACTACGATAAACCATAAACAACTACTTGATTGGTGTCGATATCTAGAACTGTAAAATATTGAAATTTATTTTACAGAAAAGAAGCTTTAGGAAGTATGGGCAATGACGTCCCCCTCGCATGTCTTTCACACTTTGCCCCACTGCTCTACGAGTACTTCAAACAGTTGTTCGCCCAAGTGACGAATCCACCCATTGATCCGTTCCGAGAAAAGGTTGTGATGTCCTTGCAGTGTCCCATTGGACCGGAAGCAAATATTTTAGAGCCTAATGCCAAACAAGTAAGAAAATTTAGTTAAGTTATAATAATAAGATTTTTCTATTATCTGTTTAAGTTTTAGCATTAATTTAGTTATCTTTTAGGTTCACAGACTCTGGCTTAAAAATCCCGTTATCTCAATAGCCGATCTGGACATGTTCAAGCAGGTGACCCATCGTGGTTGGACCTCTCACGTTATTGATATAACATTCCCCGTTGAAGGTGGTCTGGATGGATTTATCAGGAAGCTTCAAGAGATTTGCAGCGAAGCTGAAGAAGCAGCTAAAACAAACCAGATCATAATTCTGTCCGATAGATTGGCTGGAAAAGATAGGGTTCCAATTAGCAGTTTATTAGCTCTTGGTAAGCATTATTTATGTTATAACAATGTACTTGAAATAAGAATGAAAAGACAGTATCTCGCCATCAATTATCTGGGCTTCACTATTCTACATTATCACATAATCCTACCGTCTGCACCACTTTAGTTACCAGCCGACGCAAAGAACTTCCTTAAAAAATAATACTAAAACTATTATTTCCTAGTCTGTCTTCTTACATTGTTAAGTAAAAAAACTTTTCTCAACCTAAGATTTTTTAGGTGCTACCCACCATCATCTTATTGAAACTCGTCTAAGAATGAAAGTAGCCTGATTGTCGAAACTGCGGAAGCGAGGGAGTCCACCATATTTGCGTCCTCTTGGGTTACGGGGCTGACGCCATAAATCCATACTTGGCACTGGAACTAGCTTCAAGCCTTAGGGACCAAGGAATTTTGGATACCAGCTTCACAGATGAGATTATCTATCAAAATTATGCTCAGGCAATGAATACGGGTAAGTTAATCAAGAAGTCAAGTCATTAGTTTATTTATGTTTACATTTCTCACAAGAGAAACGGTCCAAGTACTGAGAAGTGGTTGTGTCTATTTTCATAAGCATCTCTGCATTAAATGGTTTGAATTCAGTTTTGCTGAAGAAAATTGTTTTACTCTCTTTTTTACTATGCCAAACAAATTTGCAGTTGTTGGTATATAGTTGTTTTGTTCTTAGGTATTAGCAAGGTGATGGCGAAAATGGGTATTTCCACCCTCCAGTCCTACAAAGGGGCTCAGATTTTTGAAGCTGTGGGATTATCCGAAGATGTTATTGACAAATGCTTTAAGGGAACACCTTCGAGAATAGGTAAATATACAGAGTGTTTCTTTAATATTGTAAAAAAAAATCACAAATTTTAAAATTTGCTTGGATGAAAATTTAAAAAAAAAAAAGGTTTCTGTAAACATTTGTCCTTAACTTGTTTACTTTTGAACTATAGAGTGGTAAAATTTTAAGAAAAAAATTAAATTATTGTATTTTTTTATTGTGGATAAACATAATCGCATGGAATTTGGAATAGATCCTTATGTTTTCTGAGGCTTGTTCTTAACAATATTTGTAGTCATCTGCTACCTTGTGAAAGGGTTAAAATTTGCAACATTCAATGGTTTTTTTTATTGTAGGGTAAAAATTTGCAATTTAAAAAATTAATTATAAAGGCTTTAACTTAATAGAAACTTTTTTGTCTTGTGCATTTTGTTTGTAAAATGTGTCTTTTCGAGTAAAAAAAATTTAAAAACATGTCCTAAAAATATTTCCCATTTTTTAATCGAATCTTTGATATATGCAATGTAACTATACTTTCGATTTTAGGTGGTGTTAGTCTCGAAATTTTGGCTGCAGAAGCGTTTGAAAGACACACGAATGCGTATCAGTTGGGCTGTGACTCTCTCATCCTGAGAGATGCTGGAAAATATCACTGGAGAGCTGGTGGAGAGAAACATTTAAACGAACCTGCCAGTATTGCAGCATTACAGGTAAAATTGTTTAAATTTTAGTTTTAAAAATCTAGGCGCAAGTTAGTACCCCTATCATAACTTCGTTATTGTTACACATAAAGGCATGAGACTTGATATTTAAATTCATATAGTATAGTCATAAGTAGTTTCTGAGATATTTGATTTTGAAAGTAGGTTTTACGACATAAGTAAAGGAAAAATTCTGATAACTGCACATTTTTACTCGGAAGGTGTTTTTGGCATGATTAACGTTATAACAATGTTTTATTAGTTTTTTTGTGTTAGGAATCCGCTGTAAACAAAAACAAAAGCGCCTACGACAAATTCAAAGAATCGATCATGCAATCGGTTAAAGACTGTATGCTCAGAGGCCGATTTGAACTCAGAACTCTAGATCAACCGTTACCGCTGGAAGAAATCAAACCCCTGCTTCTGAGATAAAAGGTTGGTAAGCGATTGTCTTCCTGGGAAATTGAGATGTTTTAACAGGGTGTGTGATTTTTTCAGATTTGCCACTGGCCCCTATGAGTTTTGGGTTTCCCTATTAGTTTAGAAGCTCATCAAACTTTGGCCGTTGCTATGAACAAGGTGGGGGCAAAGAGCAATACAGGGGAAGGTGGTGAAGATCCTGAGAGGTGAGAAATAATATTAATAAGCTAAGATCCGAAATAGAGACGACCCTCAACCATCTGCCAACCAGATGAAAATTATTTTTTATTAAATATAATTTGTAAACAAAAGTATCGCGAATGGGATGCCTAAAAAAATATGGTCATGGCTATGATTAATTAAAGAAATAAAAAATTGAAAAATTTCTAATCTGTATGTTAATACGATTTTTTTTTACTCTACATGGCCTTACTAATATGTAACTTATTTTTTTCTTTCAATTTTATAAATAAAGCCTTTGAAAACATTTGAAATATAAAATTTAAAAAATTATTACAATTTTGTGGTATGGGCACGGAGAGCGATAAAAACGACATCTGACAAACTTACGAGTCTAGGGCTTTTCCAATATACTTAACATTAATATATGCTTTACTTACTCGAAGGCTTTATAGCCATTTTTCTCTATTCACAATCACAGAAGACTACACCGACACTTAAGTCAGTTATGCAGATACTCCTTGTCTACTTAGTCTAATACAAAGAACCTTTTTATATTTAAAAGTTCCAAATCATTAAAAAACTCCAGGAAAAGACAGAAACAAACGGTAAACGACAAGAAACGAGTAAGTTTCTCTTCTTGTTACGTCAAATTCGAAAGTTGTTCGGCTAAGCCCGAAACCCGAGAGTCGTTCGGCTAAGCGGGAAATTTGAGTTCAACACCTGCGTGAATTTATCCATTTTATATTTTTTCATACATTTCCAACTAGCAGTTGGAAATGTATGAAACTTTCAGTTACTATTTCTGCCAGTATTCTTACATTCAACTACACAACAATTATTATGCACCATTTTAAATATTTTTATCTAATTGTACATTTAAATCAAGCATGATTTAACGAAAATTTGACCACAGCGAGCGCTGCAATCGATTCAGCTGTCCCCACCATACACTCCGCTCCCTGCCAATATCCCGTCTGGCAGATGTGGGAAAGTCTTCTAAAAAGGATATTTTTAAAATTTCAGATATCTTGATCCCCAAAAGAGATCTGCTATTAAACAAGTGGCTTCGGGTAGATTCGGAGTAACTTCTTCATATCTAGCTCATGCAGATGATTTGCAGATTAAAATGGCGCAGGGTGCCAAGCCCGGAGAGGGTGGTGAATTACCAGGGTAAGTGATGAACTTTTAAATATGATTTTTGTACAGGGTGTTCAAAAAATATATGTACAAAATTTTATAACAGATTTCTGATCTTAAAATAGGTTGATTTAGTATAACTAAAATTGCTTTGTTTAGCCGGTAGAGAGAGTCAAAAAGTTTTAAAATAATGGTTTTTCCTACATTTCTCAAAAACGAACGTATTCATTTAAATGTTTCTTGATTAAAATAATGGTTTTTCCTACATTTCTCAAAAACGAACGTATTCATTTAAATGTTTCTTGATGTAAAGTCGGACACAATAAAATGATATCGCCCATAACTCGGAAATTAAAATGTATTCCTCCTATATTAAAGACCTGTATGTTTGGTATAAACAAACAAACAGCCAAAACATTTATAATCAGTATAAAACTGAGAGGAAGCAATATGGACAATTTATATCAAAGCTACAAAAAGGGTATCAATGATAATAAAATTTCAAATTCCAATAATAAAGTCAAAACAGCATGGAATATCTTTAATTCTGAGTCTAACAAAAATTAAATCATATGCTAATATATCGCTACGGTTAGAGACTGATGAGATTAAAGAGGACCCCCAAATCATTGCAGAACTATTTAGTGAACAATTTAATTTTTACCCATGACAGTTCGTAATAACACATCATCAGAACCCTCAGGTAATTTTCCAACTTTGTTTCTTGGACCTGTTGATGTACCAGAGGCTTTCAGAATTATTATGAGCCTATCAAATAAGTTCTCTGCTGGACTTGACGAGATTCCCAGTTCGAGATTCTCAAATATGCAGGTGAATGGGTGTCTGAACCATTCGCTCACATAATTAATGAGTCGTTTTGTTCGGGAGTTTTTCCTATGGAGCTTAAAAAAAGCAAAAATAGTTCCGACTTTTAAAAAAGGTGAGCGGCAGCTGGGAAAAAACTACAGGCAAGTGTCAGTGTTGCCATCAGGTTCAAAGGGTGTTTGAGAGGCCATTTATTCTAGAATCATGGACTTTACACCTTCATAACATTTTAAAAGATACCCATCATGGATTTGTCCCAAAAAAGCTCTACACAACTAGAAATTTTTTAAAACTATTTGTTACTTAATGAGAAAAGTGGATAATAATGACAAGGTAGCAGGTTTTGTATTTTGATCTTTCAAGAGCATTCGCCCTTTATTGACCATCAACTAATGATGGATAAACTTTAAGGTTAGGGCTGAGGGGTGCAAGTACTTTATTAAAAAAATCATATCTTGCAGAAAGAAAGCAATCAGTATGTGTTACAAGTAATGGGAAGCAGTGGTTCTCTGGGACTACGGAGGTAAACGAGTGTTCCTCAAGGCTCAATACTGGGCCCAATTTTGTTCCTGCTTTATGTGAACAGTCTTTCTGGGGTGTTTACCTCGGGTCATGTTTGTCAGTATGCTGATGATACATCGGTTGTATTGGCGAGCGGTGCTTGGGGACCCTATCAGGGGCGTATTCGGGTGCAGCAGAGCAGATGAGGAATTGGTGCCAACAAAATTATTTAAGATTAAACGCGCAGATAAGACTGGACTAATAACATTTGAAAAGTCGTTAACACGAAGTCATTCCCTTTATGCTAAGATGAATGGTAAATCCATCCCAGTAGTCAACAACATTAAATTTCTAGGAGTTATAATTGATACAAACTTAAGTTGGAAAGACCATATTCACTCCTGCATAAATTGAACAGTATGTGTGCATTAATACGAAGATTGAGAGATTCACTTTTTGTAGACAGTATTGTAGTTTCTATTTTGCTTGTGTTCAGTCCCTTATAAGTTATGGGATTCTGTTTTGAGGATCTTCCATACATGCGATCAATATCTTTAAAACTCAAAAGCGTATTGTCAGATGCATACTTAAAATGTCTAGGTTTTTTAACTGTTCCTAGTCTTTATTTTTTAGCCTTAGTAATGTTTGTTAAAAAAATCCGCATTTATTCAGTGTAAACTCTGATTTTTACTCAACTCCATGACAATTCTTACTAGAGGCAGGGTGGTCTTAGTATTCCTTCCCACAACTCAACATTTTTGAGAGGGGACCTTATTATTGTGCAGTGAAGGCTTATAAATCTTTGCCATCTAACTTGAATAAAATAGAGAACAAGGATAAATTTCGAAAGGCTGTGATGCAGTTTTTGCAGAGTAAATGTTTCTACTCTTTCAACTTTGATTATTAATTAAATTGTTTTTTATGTACATGTAAAGTGTTTCCCTCTTGATTGTTATTGTACACACAGATTTAATTGGTTTTAATTAATTGTATTTATACTTTTTTTGATTTTAATATGTTAGGTAATTGTATGTATTTTAAATATATTCTTTGACGTTTCTTTGTCATTGTAAATGATTTTGTTGGAAATAAAGGATATTATTATTATTTATTATAACTCAAAAAGAGAAATATCAAGAAAAAGACGTTTGAAATTAGATCTAAACTTTTTATGTTTTAATTCAAAACCGTCAAAATGTAATAATTAAGCTCTACAAAATATAGTGTATGAGGATAAGGTATGGGTATTTTAAAAATAAGAACTTTTTTTTAAAGTGACACTAAAGGAATTAAAAAAAAAAAAACAAAAAATTTAGGCTCTTGTGATAATAAGAAAAAAAAATGAAAAATTTACAAAATATTATTTATTAAGAGTAATTTTAGCAGTACAAAAATCCTATCTAGTTTAAAAATACTACTTAAAAAAATGGTTAAATTGAAGCAAGAGAGAAACAACATAAAATTAACATTTTGCTAATGGAACACCTTACTTATGGGTTCGTTTTTAAAAGTGCCTTACTTTTTCTTTAAAATACATTTTTCGTTTTCAGTTACAAAGTATCTGTAGACATTGCCAAGACCCGTCATTCAGTACCTGGTGTAGGTCTTATTTCCCCTCCTCCCCATCACGATATCTACTCCATCGAAGATTTGGCTGAACTTATTTACGACTTGAAATGTGCCAATCCCTCGGCTAGAATTTCCGTCAAACTTGTATCTGAAGTTGGCGTGGGGGTGGTTGCTAGTGGAGTAGCTAAAGGAAAGGTGAGCCTTGTTATCGGAGAGATTTGATCTCACTATTTCTGATCTAACTTTATCAGTAATATTGCGGATCAACTGCTACAGTTTCAACTAAGTTGGACTAGGATACCTTTCTGGATCAAGATAGATATAACCTAATTATATACAGGGTGTTTCAAAAACTTTCAAAAGGCAAATCCCAATTCTATAAAAAATTCTTTTACACCCTGTATCTTTAAAATGGGATCATTTTAAAGCTGTTTATATATAATTATTGTCTTATTTTTGACCAAGAAATCTCCCCCATGCTTTTTGAAAAACCCTGTATATTAGGCTAGAACACTTAACAATTATTGTTTGTTGCTTTTAGGCGGAACATATCGTCGTATCCGGCCACGACGGTGGTACTGGAGCTAGTTCCTGGACGGGAATCAAAAACGCAGGTTTACCTTGGGAACTTGGTATCGCCGAGACGCATCAGGTGCTGGTTCTTAATAACTTAAGATCCCGAATTGTGTTGCAGGCTGACGGACAAATCAGAACAGGTAAAGGCCTGTAGATTAGAAATAAAGAGTTTTTTTTGCCATTCTTGCCTTGATAATACTCTGTTGTCAGAAATTTATCGGTAAAAATAAAAAAAAAAAACCTATAGATTATGCACTTAGTTATCCCATTAAATGCTTTAGAATTAATATACAAGTTCATGCGTGTTATGTTTCAGGTTTTGATGTAGTCGTAGCTGCCCTTCTTGGCGCTGATGAAATAGGTTTCAGCACAGCTCCTCTTATCGTTATGGGTTGTACCATGATGCGAAAATGCCATCTGAACACTTGTCCCGTGGGTATTGCTACTCAGGACCCAGTCCTAAGGAAAAAATTCACTGGACAGCCCGAACACGTGGTCAACTACATGTTTATGTTGGCTGAAGAGATAAGGGAATGTATGGCGAAATTAGGGGTAAGTGGTTGTGTGGGTCGTATACCAGTAGCGACATCTAAATGCACTGCTCAAAAAAATTAACGGAATACCTCTTAGTCCATTTGTAACTTTTAGGGCGTTAATTACCTTTAGATTAGGCTTACATATTTCAAAAGACACACATTTACTTACAATAAATTAAAGAATGTGTCATTTGATTAATCATTTATTTCTAAGAAAAAACTTAAAAATTAAAAAAGATACAAAAAACAAAGTGTCAAATATATAATATATTTCCTTTATTATTCATTCTATCGAAAATATTTATATTACTTTTTATATAGACAATTTAGAAAGCTGTATTTTTATTTCATAAAATTTTTTGTATCTCTTATAGTTTTTGAGATATTAACGATTATTTTTAAAATTTCAAACGTCAATATCTCGAAAACTATAAAAGCTACAAGAAATTTTATCTGACAATTTTATTGACCGAACTAATATTTTACAAGTTTATTAAAAAGATGGAGGAGAAGATATCATGATATTTAGTAGATGGTAAGAAGGTTTATTTTCATATGATTTCAGGTAAGAACCTACCAAGAGCTTGTAGGAAGAACAGATTTGCTTAAAGCCGTTGAAACTGGATCTACGAAAGCCAAAACGTTAAATTTAAATCTTATTTTACAAAATGCGTTGCATATGAGACCTGGAGTGAATATTAAAGGAGGTAAGTCATTTATTAGGCTAGGTAAGTGTAGACGGTCTCAAAAGTTTTCGGCATGAGGTAGATAGATGAAAATTTCTTTGCTGGTGCCAAATCTAGGCTGTAGGGTAAATAACGAATTTCACGCAATCCACACTCACTGTGCTTCGCAGGTTCGAATCTAATTTTTGCAGAAAATGTTGATTAGGCCGAATTTAGTTCAATTCTACCATTTAATGGTTGTTTCTGTAATATTCTTAAAAAGTTTCTATTTTTTAGGATCTGAAACTCAAGATTTTCAATTGGAACAAAGATTGGATAACCAATTGATTGATTTGGCCAAACCAGTCATTGAGGGCACTCAGAACAGCGTTGATATCGAAATGAAAATTAAAAATGAAGATAGAGCTTTTAGTTCCACCTTGAGTTATCATATTTCATGGTAAGAAGAACATAAAAAAATAATATATTTTGGTACTAACCAATAACATTTTTTAGAAATGTTTTTTCTTTAGTCTTTGATGTATTTTATATTTAAAAGTTTTCTTTTTTTAGTAAATATGCGGAAGAAGGATTACCAGATGGACGGTCGATCAACATACGATTAACAGGATCAGCAGGTCAAAGCTTTGGCGCTTTCTTGGCCAAGGGCGTCCATCTTACTTTGGAAGGAGATGCTAATGATTATGTTGGTAAGAGAAAATCTTGTGTCTGCAGTAAAAATCCTTTTTACTGTAACCTGTTTAAAACGTTTTGTTATTTAAGCGTGATTTGTGTTGTTTACCGTCACTAAAAAACTGTGTCTCTGTATAGTGATTTGTTACGTGTGGTGTAAATGAAAGCTATTGTCCTTTAAAATTATTATTTATTTTCTAGGAAAGGGTCTCTCAGGCGGTACTATAGTTATCTACCCTCCAAAAACTTCCACATTCGAGTCCCATCTCAACGTCATCGTGGGCAATGTATGTTTATATGGAGCCACTTCAGGTAGGGCGTACTTCAGAGGCATCGCCTCCGAGAGATTCGCAGTTAGAAATTCTGGAGCTATTGCCGTAGTCGAGGGTGTAGGTGATCATGGCTGTGAATATATGACGGGAGGCATTGTACTTATTTTACGTAAGTATTAATATCACCATTCTACAATTGTTATACAGGGTGATTTTTAAGTTGAGGCTTTTTTGTGGGGGGTCTGGGCATAAAAAGATAGTTTATTTCTTATTTACGTTTGTATTTGTCAAAAAAAAGCCTTTTTGTTTTTTTGCATAAAATTGTTGGCGTAATAATTGACTGCCACGTTCTATTAGAAAAATTAATTGGTCTTTTTTTAGACATAACTGGTCGTAACTTCGCTGCCGGCATGTCGGGTGGAATTGCCTACGTGTGGGATTGCGATGGTAAATTCTCTACAAAATGTAACATGGAGATGGTGGAACTATGCAAGTTGGAAGATAGAGATGATGTTCTTTTGGTAAAACAGCTGCTTAAGGAATTCCAAGAATTAACTGGCAGCATTATTGCAGAGAAACTAATTAAGGTAAAGTAAAAGTAGGATTTTTGTTTCATTTTTGTTAAATAGCTATTGTATTAAATACTGTTAATTGGTATATTTATCTTCTTTTCCTTTCCTTATTTTTTTAGGAGTTTGACGTAAGAGTAAAGGAGTTTGTCAAAGTGTTCCCATATGAGTACCAAAGAGCGCTTAAACAAAAAGGTAAATTAATATTTTAACAATGTAGTTGATGGATTTATTTAATTAGATACAGTGTTGGTCATAAAGTTTGCAGCATACTTAAACTGTTTTCCTAAATTATTAAATGTGAACTTAAAATAATATTTAATATAATATTTTAGCCGCCATTGAACAAACAGCAAATCAACCAACTCAACAACCAAATGAACCCAAGATTCAAGATATCGAAGATACTATTGGGGATTCCCACGAGCCAAAGAAAGCGGAAAGGGCGTTGGATAAAGTTAGAGGATTTATGAAATATCCTAGGGAAACTGGAATGTATAGGTAGGAATTAAAATTTTGGACACTATAAATTTCGAAACTATCATACTTATGCCAAGTGTTTAAAGATTGGATATTATCCAAATAGGGAAGGGGTTGTTAATAGCTATTTTTATTATTTCTGATAAATATATTATAAATTAAATATATTTTTATTCCAGACCTGCTGAAAAACGTATGAAAGATTGGGACGAAATCTACAATTTCCAGCATGTAAGAAAAGGACTAAGAGTGCAAGCAGCTAGATGTATGGAATGTGGTGTCCCATTCTGTCAGTCTAATTCACATGGGTAAGTTTATAACATTTAAGTGATCTGTACTTTCAAAAATAGATCTAAGGTCAATAATTTAAATATACTAATTCTATAACCATTCTTCCAGATGTCCTTTAGGAAACATAATTCCCAAATGGAACCTTCTGATATTCCAGAACCAGTGGCGTCAAGCGCTTTATCACCTTCTTCAGACGAACAATTTCCCTGAATTTACTGGAAGAGTTTGTCCGGCACCATGTGAAGCTGCTTGCGTTTTGGGTATCTCCGAGCCTAGTGTCACCATCAAAAATATCGAGTGTTCAATTATAGATCATGCTTTTGAGAATGGATGGATTGTACCACAGGTAAGGTGTAAAGTTCGATAATTCATTATTTTTTTTTATAATTTAATTCATGAAATATTATCTAAAATGTTTCTCTATTTTTTGTAGTTAACCAAATATTGGTATTTTTTTAGATTCCACCAGTTAGGACAGGAAAGAGAGTCGTAGTGGTTGGTTCGGGACCAGCTGGATTGGCATGTGCTCACCAACTAAACAAGGCAGGACACAATGTTACTGTTTTCGAGAGAAACGATAGAATTGGAGGTAAATTTAATAATCTTACACAATTTAAAGGCCAACAGTGATATCTTTACTGACGACAAAAAAAGTCACCCAAATGACCCGATTTAGTACTCTTTAATTTTTTTTGAGTGGGTGTTCCTTTTATTGATTTTTTTATAGGTTTGCTTCAATATGGTATCCCTACAATGAAACTAAGTAAACAAGTGGTACAACGGCGGGTTGACTTATTAGCAGCTGAAGGCATTGTATTTAAAACCAATGTAAATGTGGGAAAAGACATTTCTGCGAAAGAATTAAGTGAAGAGTACGATGCTGTTGTTTTGTGTACTGGGGCAACTTGGCCCAGAGATTTACCACTTCCAGGTAAATAGATCATGATTAATTCTGTTAATTATTGTACTATTTTTAAAATAAAAGTTGTATCATTAAAAAAACATGTTTATTTACTGTAAAATTAACTGCTTTGGTCTCAGATTTCGTACAGTAGAATGCCGTATAAGAATAATATATATCTTTTTCCAGTTTACTGCGTTACACTATTTAAATACTTTTTTGTTGTTAGGTCGTCAATTAAATGGTATTCATTTTGCCATGGAGTTTTTGGAAAGCTGGCAAAAGAAACAGTTAGGAGCTAACCATGACGGTCCCCATGCCAAAGATAAACATGTCATTATTATTGGAGGTGGTAAGTATATTTGTGTACTCAATAATAAAAAAAGAAAAACAAAATATAGAAAACCTTAATGGATTAAAAAATTATAAAAAAAACAATTAAATTTCTTGGCCGTGAAGATGACATAGAACTTAAAAAAATATTCGTATATCTTCCCTTTTTGTGGACACCTTATTACAAAGCCTATTGGTTTGGACAATAAATCATTTATATAGTATGACCATTTTCATTGTAAAAAAATGTTATTTAAATATCACAAATATCAACTTTTATCCCTCCCCTTTTTTTCTAGTTAGTGTCCCATCGAGGGTCAATTTTTGGCCGAAGCCGATGTTCGGCTATTTCCACAACCTTCGGCCGAAGCCGACAATTTTAGGCATTTTAGTTGAGAACTGACTAAATAACACTTTAAAATAACCAGTTCCGTATGCTAATTATCTTTTTTTTAAATTCCGTCTTTATTAGGTTGAACACCTGCGGCGTCAAGGCCAAAGTCTAACACTTACCACACACATGCAAAATCAAAGACAAAGTCAAATTATATAAACACACCTGTACACACAAAATCAAGGTCAAAGATTAATCACGCGCCTGCTTGGTCAAGGTTAAGTGGAGTGGGGTGTATGTTGTCGGCATTTCTTCACTACTAACTGATAAATGGCCTAAAAGAAACTCAAAAAAGATCAAAATGATAAAAAAGTTATTAATCTAAAAGAGTATTAAAACTTAATAATTGTAAATAAGATTATTTTAAATTTGTTCTAGCAATTTAAGCTATTCTAAAAATTTCCCAGAATATTTTATTTATAATTTTTTTAAAACCTCTCATAATATCTGTTTTCATAACAAAAATAAAATAATTTAAATCACAGTTATTATTTCAGTTTTAGTAATTTTTTTAAATTATTAATTTAATCTTAAAAAGCGTTAAAAGGTATTTTATAGTTTAGGGTTTGTTGAGTTTTCTTCAAATGATCTGAAAACTCTTAGGGTCAACTGATTCTAACCGATTTGGTCCCATCTGACGACCCAAACAATTTTTTAATACAAGAATCTGCCACAACAATAAAGAACATATCTACTAACCAATCTTATTGCCTTTACTAGGAATAAATATTTTAAAATGTACTAAAATAAAGTTTAAAAACTCAGAATTTCGAGTTTGAATTTCCGACTCTAAAATCTCGGCATTTCATAATTCCGCGTTGTTTTCTCCTAATTTCAAGTCTAAAAAGTCAAAAAAGATATAAATACTGTGGTACAAGTCTTTAATTTAGAAACCTGTATTCAGTAAGTAAGATGTTTAATTAAAACTTATTTTAATTATATCATTGTAAATTTTTTGGCCGAAGGTGGCTGAAGTCGTACCTTCTAGTCCAGTCTTTCTCAAAGTGGGCGATAACGCCCCCTTGTGGGCGCTGGTGGTCTAGAGGGGGGCGGTAAGGGACCCAGAAAAAATTGGGGGGCGCTGATGTGATTTTGGCGGGAGATGGGTGATTTGTAACTTCAGCTACTTCATATTTTAAAATTCACTGAAATTAAAATCCTTCTACTACACAACATCCACTTATTAGTTCATATTTTTATCCTATTTTTTTGTATAAATATAAATTAAAAATATATTAAATGTTTAATATTTTTAATGCGTTTACAACGCTATTTATATCTTAACATATTTAGTAATAGGCCTCAAACACTGAAAGATACTCTTGTCTCCAAGTGACGCAGGTGAGGTGCCCACCTCCAAGGACACATGTTAAAAATATGTATATATTGTTACGGTCAAGCAGAGCACTTGCTGAACGCGAGATTTTTTTATGTACCTAATCTAGTAAAAATAAAGAAAACATAAAATTAAAATTAGAAGGTTCAATTATAAATTCACGTTTGGCGCGAACAAATATTGTACGATTTATTTGTGCAATCCTGTATTTTAGTCCGTCAACGTTCGTCGGTCCGTGTTTGCGGAGTGCTGGTGCCGAAATACACAGCCGCGGCTCGCGACTGTCCGGCGACTGACGTAACTAGAGGTGTGTGGTTCGCGAACGATTCGTTTAAAAGAACGAATCAGAGCACTGATTCGAATAAATTAATTTCTTGTTTTCAATGGATTTGAATCGTTTTTGAGCCACTTGCTCGATCGCTCTGCGATGAATAACGAACCTAGTTTGAATGATTCGTTTCGTTCATAAGGTCACTAAGTCAGATTCGGACTCGAACTCGAAGATTCGGTAATTCGGTATTTTATGAGGGCAAATCGGTCGTTTTTGTGCTACGACCTGGCAAGTGGCGGAAACAATTTATGCGTATTGGCGGTTCGAGTCAGATTTGGCTATATATCTATTTGGCAATTAAAGGAACTTTTTTTATTTGTTTTAACTATTTTTTTGAACAAAGACTTAATTTGGAGGTACATTTGTAGGTTTTATTAATTATGGTTTTTAAAAGTTTTATTTCCAATATATTTTTTAAAATAATTATACCAAAATAAAATAAATGTAAATAATTTCTTTATTTAAGATAACTCTCACATTTTTGTGGAATTCAAAACCGACCGAGTCCGACCGGCATCATAATAAACTGAATCGGTTGCGAACGAATCTTTTCAAGTGAATGAATCAAATTAATCGATTTAGTAAAAAGATTTGAACTTCCCACCTCTAGACGTGACGTTCCGGCGCATGCACGCATCGCACTCGCTCGCCCTCCGCCACTCCGCCCGCTACCTCGATACCCCGATACTCTTAATATTGTAAAGTTGAATTATTATTAATTGCTCAATGTTGATTATTGTTAATTTTAAATCAAAGGTACTATTAATATTATAAAGTTGCATTAATAGTGCTCTCTCTGGTAAGAAAAGTGTCGTTTAGAATATAGGTTTAATTAAACTCCAGGCGAGTCGAGACTAATATGTTATTGAGATTTTTAAGGTGAAAAAAATGGGGGCGCTACAAAATAACTGATTTTCAAAGTGGGCGTTAAACGAAATAAGTTTGGGAACCTCTGTTCTAGTCCAAGAAAATAGGTCGTGAAATATGAACTTGAGATTAAAACTTGAATTTTTGATATAAGTTACTTTGAAGAATCTAAAAACGAACTGTAATTTTTTGTTTGAATTCACCCCCTGGAAGGGGTGAAAAAAAATTATAAAAGTTTTTTTGAAATTTTGAGAAAACGGTAAGTCCTAGAAAAAAAAGTTTTAAATAAAAGTTGTAGAACGTAAAATTCTACAAAAAAATGATTATATAACTTTTTTTCCTAAAATTAAAATTAACTGAGATTAAAATTAACTGAGAGCTAGAAGCTAGATGATAACAGCAACTTTAAAAAAGCATAAATTATTGGAAAATTAAAAAACTCATAGTTTTTTAATTATTTATATAATTAACAACTTTAATTCTAGAGAAACAATTTTTTCTAGAATTAAAGTTGTTAATTATATAAATAATAGAAAAATAACTATGAGTTTTTTAATTTTCCAATAATTTATGATTTTTTAAAGTTGATGTTATCATCCCCTAGCTTCTAGCTACCCTATCTGAGTTAATTTTAATTTTAGGAAAAAAAGTTATATAATTATTTTTATGTAGAATTTTACGTTCTACAACTTGTATTTAAAACTTTTTTCTAGGACTTACCGTTTCCTCAAACTTTAAAAACACTTTTTTAATTTTTTTCACCCATTCCCGGGGGTGAATTAAAAAAA
Source organism: Listronotus oregonensis (assembly GCA_019359885.1). NCBI lineage: Eukaryota > Metazoa > Arthropoda > Insecta > Coleoptera > Curculionidae > Listronotus > Listronotus oregonensis. The sequence continues at coordinate 17,471 of JAHBCN010002041.1, forward strand.
ATATTTACAGTTCGTTTTTAGATTCTTCAAAGTAACTTATATCAAAAATTCAAGTTTTAACCTCAAATTCGTATTTCACGACCTATTTTCTTGGACTATTCGTCGTTCCCTTCTTCCTTAAAGCGATAACCCCAAAACAGTTTCCTACTCCTTTTTGTGGGACATACGACACACCAGCCACTAAAATACCATCATTACTTAATAAGCCATAAGCTAATGTGTATAAAATAAAGTTTATAATTGCCACTTCTTCGTTATAGGTGACACTGGTTGTGACTGTATCGCAACTTCCCTACGTCACGGAGCCGCATCCATTACTACCTTCGAAATCCTGCCTGAACCCGGACCAAAGAGATCAAACGACAACCCATGGCCTCAATGGCCCAGAATTTTCAGGGTTGACTATGGTCACGAAGAGGTAAAGGTACGGTACGGATCTGACCCGAGAGTCTTCAGTATCATGACGCAGGAGTTTTTGGACGATGGAAATGGCCATGTTTGTGGTAAGTACATTATTTGTGCAGTCTCTTACAAGCATTTTAAATTCAAATATTAAACTTTCCCGCGGTCACAAGTTGCTAACCACACGAATTCTCAACGTCTGATCGACAGAGGCGTCCGTGCTAAGTTCTAATATTACATCTCGGATGAAAGCGCTGTAAATCAAATACCAAGCGGAGCTAATCCGGTTATGGATAAGAGCCCTTTTTTGTTTTTTTTTCAAGAATAATACTGTATTCTGTGTATTTTCGTTTGACAAAAGCACATTAAGAAACGACATATTGCATTGGCTTAAAAAGTCCGTAACTTTGGTTATAACAATGAAAAATATATTGTATTGGTTTTAAAAAGTCGATAATCATGATTAACAAAGTGTTTTTTTTTAACGATATAATGAATAGTTTTTAGAGCTTCAACCTGTTTTTTATGATATGTATTTTTTTGGGGTAATTGCGATGGATTTTGACGGTGTAATTACCCTTTTTCGCATTTTGTACAGTGATAAACTACATTACAGATCTCAAAATCATACAGTAATAAACCATTTTACAGCATAGCAACCATTACTTTATAAAAACACATGTTAACAATAAAAAAACGTTTATTTTAAATAGTGTGACTATAAATATTAAATAACAATATGTAGCCCATAAACTAGAAGCTTTAATAACTTTTGCTTAAAACAAATCACAAAGTTATTACCTATGTACAATACTTTAACTATATAAAATAGCCTACCTTCTTGTTAAAATAAGTTTTTGTCAATTCCTTTAAATCTCTTGGAGTTTCTCCACTCGCAGAAATATTATACTCTTTCTCATACCTTTCCTTAGATTTTATTGGAAGTAAAGTGGAAAAAGCTTTCTGGGCTGTATTTAAGATATCTTCTGCGTCGTTTTCATCAGCCATTTCGATAATAATTAATATAAAAATCGCTCTTCAGAGATGAGTTTATTTGGATGCTGTCAACCGTTGTTAATTACAAAAAGCAAACAAAGGTTTAGATTGCCAAGTTACTGAGACGTCAGACTACTACGCTTTTTTAGATTTTCTCAGTACCTAACTATTTTTATTAACTGATTTTAATATGAAATGCAAAATAGGCAATTTTTTTATTTGGACAGTCCCCAAAAGGGTTTATGCCTAAGTACAACGCCGGGTGTTTTCGTGTGGTGAGGGGATTTTTTTCAGGGGCTTAAATTTTTGAGATTGGGGGGAAAAAAAACTTCTGGGGCGGGCCATAGCCTTGACACTCTAGGGATAAAGGAACGAAGAAAGCGGGAATTCGGGGCCTCTCAACTGAACTGAAAAGGATGCAAAAAATTGAATACTAGAGTGGGGGGTACTATCGTCAGAAAACTATGAATGGGATTGATTGTGGAAGAGAGAAGATCGTTAATGTGTAAAGAAACAGCGTGGGTGCCAGCACTGACCCGGGGCACCCCAGCAAAAATTTTGGGAGAAGCTGGAGGAATGACCATCTACACTAACTGATATACGTCGATTAAAAAGGAAACGGGGAAACCAAGAGCAAAGTTAGGGGGAAAACCGAAAGAAGGAAGTTTGTCGAAAGCCCATCCAATGTAAAATTTGATATGTAAACCGATCTGGGATTCCCAAAAAAATAAGGAAATTGTTCCAATTTGTGAAAAAAGGAAAAAAAAAAGAACGAAATCCTATTGTCTATCATGTAAGATCTTATTTTTTTCCAGATACTTTAAGTTTGGGGAATTAATTAATTTTTCCATTCTTTGCAAAAAACTGGAAAGATATAGGTCTATAGTTTGGGAAGGAGATTTTGGATTTTTTTGGGGACAGGTTTCACACGTGCAGTTTTTCCCAAATCTCCGGAAAATGCCCGGCGTAAGAGTCAAAAAAGGGGAGTTAAGATGGGTGCAAGCTCGGGGGCACTTTTTTTTAAAACGATTGCTGGTATGTCACCCCCCCGACGTTTTTTTAGTATTAAAAAAAGAAAACCTTGATCTGCTTTTTAAAAAAATATCGGACATTTTTTAAGAAACGGGGGCAACTGTTGAAGGGGAAGATTAAGGAGGTCAAGGTAGAATTGGCAGCAAATTGTTTGGAAATATTAGGTTTTTTTTTTAGGTAGAGACAATTCCATCTTCAGAGATTGGGGGGGAAAGAAATTTTTAAAAATTCATAATTTTTTTAAAGGCCCAAAACTTTACTGCCATTTGAGAAAAAAGAACTTTTTCTTTTTTTTGATTTTAAAAGGTTTTTTTCCCCAGATGGGCGATTATACTGATTTTCGCTTCGATGCTAGCCTGTTTTTCGGGACTGGGGTTTTGAAGAAACTTTTTTGGGCTTGAATTTTTTTAAAATCTGGGTTTGTCACAGGATTTAGAAAACCACGGTTTTATTTGAAGTTATGGGGTTCTTTTTTTGTGGGGAATATTCTTGCCTAGTTGAATTTTTCTAATTTTTTTACAAATTTCGGGAAAGGGTCGAAAATAGAAAAGCAGGTAGGATCCCAAAGGGGAGCTGGCAAAGAAATTTTTAGAATCCCATCCCCTTTGTGCCGACGGTTCGTGGCGGGGTGCCCGTTTCCTCAAAAAATGGAGTAAGATAGGTGACCCCATGGTCGACGACCAAAGGGGGGATTCGATTTATAGAGTTCGGGGGTGGAAGTAAGAAAGAATCTGGGGGTTTTTAATTATTAACCCCAGGAAAGTAGGTAGGTTCCAAAAATTTAAATTTGGGGAGCGAGTTGTGAGGAAATTTTCTGCTGCCTGCCTTGTTATCAGTTTTTTTGGATCCTACCCAAACCTTATTAAAATTAAAACCCTAGAACGATTATTGCCAATGGAAACGGAAAAATATTGTCGATCTTTATTGAAAGGAAATAAAGAGTCTTGTAGGAATTGTGGACGGGGACCGGTAAAACAGCAGATAAATTTGGTGGAAGATCTGAAAGAAAGTTTAGAAAAAGAATATCAGGTACCCGATTCGAGGAGAAACCCTAGCACAAGCCAGGCTTGCGAACGTAAGCACAAACGCCCCATGGGGTCGAAAAGATAAAGAGTTCATAACCTGGGAAAAGGAGGTGGTTGGTTGCTGTTTTGGGACTTATTGGTTTCGGTAGAAATAGTATGTGGGTTTGGAGGATTAAAGATAATGGTGAACAGAGTTTCGTTGGATTTAACCACATATATTTGTGAAGGATATTAGACTTTTCGATGGTGGCCCCAAATGTCCCCTCGCCCGGAGAACCGAAGGGAGGGTATTTTACCCCCGGATAACTTTACGTTCGGGTGTGCCATCATCATTATTTCCAAATTTTAGTGAAAAAAAAAGAAAGAAAGAAAAAAATTTACAAAATGCGAAAAAATAGTATATGCACCTCGTTAGAAAAGTGATTTTACTTGACTCGTATGGCAGATAAATCCGAGCAAAGTGAGGATTCAAACGTACCCTACTTGTCAAGTAAAATTCCACTTTACTGTACTTGACACGTAATATATTATTACATTTATTAGTCGCATATTTAATAGACATTAAATCGATTTATTTTAAATAGGAATAAAGGAAAGCGATGTTTTTTTTTGTTTTTGCTCTAAATAAAATAAATTAACGAAGCAAACAAATAACTAATATTATTATTTGCTAATTAAAATTACTCATATCAGAAAGCCTTGTGTCGTCACGCAGCTTTTTGGTCTGAGGTCTTTAAAGAACCAGACGTGAACTTTAAGTCGAAATTACGCCGAAAATATTTTTCTATTAGAAAAGATATTTGGGAGATGGTTCTTAATAGGCAAAGGAAGAGTTTTGACATGTTTTTAGATCAAAATAAATTTTATGCAAAGAGCCTATTTTCGGTATATCACATAAATAGTTTAATTGGTTGTTATTTTAGGTGTTAAAACTGTCAACGTCGAATGGACCAAAGACGACACGGGTCGGTGGCAGATGAACACCGTTCCAGGATCAGAAAAAACTTTTAAGGCGGACCTCGTGCTCCTCGCCATGGGCTTCTTGGGACCCGAAAGAGCCATTGGAGACCAGCTGGAACTCGAATTGGACCCCAGGTCGAACTTTGATACCAAAAACTATAAGACTAGTGTTTCTAATGTGTTTGCTGCCGGTGATTGTAGAAGAGGTAAGCTGTAGTTTTTTGTTGATCATATTTATGTTTATCTTTGTAATCTTTATTCTCTGTGAAATATTTTAAACCGGTTTCAGACATGTAAGAATTTTAGTGAAATTTCTAACGATAATAGGTTTTAATGAAGTTAAAGGTTTTAATGAAGATAGAATAGAAGATACATGAAATTTATATTTTCAGGTCAATCTCTCGTAGTGTGGGCCATCTCAGAGGGTCGGCAAGCCGCGCGAGCAGTGGACGAGTTCCTTAACAAAGACGGCAAAACCACCCTACCAGGTCCGGGAGGAATTATACAACCCATTCTCCATCCAGTACCGTGTCCTGTTTAAAGGGTTGCTTGGTACTGTTAGTTGTACAATAAGAGTTGCTATGTTGTTTTTAAATGGGTAATGATACAAAGGAATGAAGAGAGGTGGTAAAAGTCACAAGAGTCACGATTATAGACCTAACATGAAGGAGGGTTCTCGTTCAGTCACAGTGTAAAGGATTGGCGGTCAGGGCGTTACTATATGAATAAAATTTTAGTGCTCTCATTTGCAATAGAGAAAAATGTAGTCTGTATAAATTTTAATAAATTAAATTCTACTGGCAAATTTAAACTATAACTTTCCATTAGATTCTTGTGACTGTACCATTTCATAGTGTCCTTTACCCATTTTTGACTGTTTATGAAATAGTGAGATACAAAAAATAAAATATTAAAAAAAAAAAAAAAAATATATGGTCGACATATAAGAGATCTGGCAAAGTTAGTCAGAAATAAAACTAGTTTTAGTTACAGTGTTATTCCCCTGATGCTTGTCAAATTACCAGTTTATTTCCGACGCAAAAACATCGTGTAATTGTTAAGTGTACGTGTCATATTGTAGTGTTTTACATTTGTTTCTTAGTTATATCGAACAAAAATAGTTTCCACAATCGGTCCTAAAAGTAATTGTGCAATCGTTGGCTAAACGTCGGAATAGACATAGTCTACATAATTCGTTTTGGTAATTATATGTGGATAATGAGAACCAAAAATAGTGCCACTTCATTAGGGCATTTTCAGTGATACCTAACTAGTGTGAGTGTGGTGACCTTGATGAAAGATCTGCGTCTACGTCGCCGGGAGAGTTGTTTACAAAGTCAGGTCATTGTTACGTGGTGCTGCATGCGTTTTCCGGTATCTTGCGATAATATTACGGTTTTGGCACGGTGCGCGATGAAAACGACATCTGACGGCTTCGTAAAATCATGCTTGAAAGCCAGAGGAGAGGTGTAAGATTATTTATAAAATTTATTTATTTTTCGTAAATAAATATATAATAATAAACCTGGTCACCACTGTAAATGACTATTAGATAACATTACAAATGTCAAAATAACTTCTGGTTAAATCTCCTAGGTGAAAATCGGCAAAATTTTAGGAATGTTTATGCAATTTTGAGGTTATGTCAGTGGGGCGTCATAACTCAAAAACTAGCTGGCCCAACAAAAATCGGCAAGTGGCCCGATAAGTAAAAAATCACCTGACAAGCTTACAAGTCTAGGGCTTTTCCAATATACTTAACACTAATATATACTTTACTACTTGAAGGCTTTATAGCCATTTTCTCTATTCACAATCACAGAAGACTACACAGACTCTAAAGTCAGTTCTGTAGGCACTTCTTGATTTCTTAGTGTATTAAAAAGAACCATTTTCTTTTTAAAATTCGCAAATCATTAAAAAAAGTCGGGAAAAGACAGGAACAAACGGTACACGTCAAGAAACGAGTAAGTTTTTCTTCTTGTTACGTCAAATTGGAAAGTTGTTCGGCCAAGCCCGAAACCCGAAAGTCGTTCGGCTAAGCGGGAAATTTAAATTCAACACCTTTTCTCTGCGGGAATTTATCAATTTTTTTCTTTCTAATTTCCAACTAGCATTTGAAAATGTATAAAATTAGCAGTATTCTTACATTCAACTACACAACAATTATGCACTATTTTTAAATTTTTATCTAATTCTTTACATTTAAACCAAGCATGATTTAACGAAAATTCGACCACAGCAAGCGCTGCCATCGATTCAGCTATCCCCACCATACACTCCGCTCCCTGCCAATTCGTAACGACCAAAAGTCATCAGTCACATCAGTTAAACGTTTCGCCTGCGATTGCACGAGGCATATTCAGGGACTATTCACTACTACATTTATTTTATTGTCACAAAGTATAGTGTACAACAAAAATTTAAACCACTAAACGGAAATTTATATAATCTGCAAACACTTCAAATTAGATTATAGGTAACACAATATATAATGTAAAACAACTACAACTTGTTAAGTTTTTTAACTCTGAGAGTTTATATAAAACAAATTATACTATTATTAGGTTTTTCGTTTGCGCGATCCAAAACGAACATATCCCCAATTTAGGTTTTTTGTTATAGTTTAGTTAGCTTTTGAATTATAAGAATTCAGATATATATTAATTAAAAAAAACTTTTTTTCCAGTTTAGCTGGGAAAATTCACGATTTGCGTTAATATTTTGCACGTATTTTTCTTTACATTGATTTGGCAGAAAATTTAGTTTTTACAAAAGCGTTTAATTAATAAAAATGAGTCTTTCTGCACGCAAATAAGTGCAGAAAGAGCTTGCGTGCGGTAAAATGCAAATTTTCACATTAAAGTGCGGAAATTGGTCACTTTTACAATAAAAAATATATGTAGATTTATTGCCACATCCGACTATAAAGAAAAAAATGTGCTAAATATTGATACAGCCCGACAAAATTGAAAATTACTTTATCGAAAATAAATGTAAAAGTGGAATAGAGGAAAATTAGCCTTAGTTACTGAAGACAATAACTCGTTAAAAATGTGATTTGAAATTAACTATTTAGGTAGAGCGCCAAAATTAGTTAGGGATTTAAAATATATTCTAAATTATTGATATGTTAAAGTACCTTAAATTCGGTGTAAGAGCCGTTTTCTACATACAATAATTATTACGAAAATGATTGTCATAATTGTGTCGACATGTAAACAATGATTACACAGCCCAACAAAAAACATTGAAGGTCCGAATGACTTGACCATAGCATCTTTATGTTTTTGGGGTCGCTGAATCCCAATCTGTGGTTAGTTTGACCCATCGGGTCATGGTCAAGGGCATTTCAAGGTCAAACCTGTAAAATTAATCGCAACCAAATTTTACAGTATTACTTAGGTTTTTAGGGTTGCTGAATCCGAATCCAGACGAATTTAACCCCATCGGGTCATGGTTAAGGGCATGTCAAGGTCAAATCCTTCCCCCCGATTCGGCATCACGACCCCAAAAACTTTGGTATACCCTATATAATTTGGTTGCGATTATTTGTGCAGATTTGACCTTGAAATGCATTTGACTGACCAACACCTGACCTCGAATTTGGATTCAGCGACCCCAAAAACATAAGTAACACTGTTCAAATTTAATTGCGATTAATTTTGCAAATATGACCTTCAAACCTTTAAATGCCCTTGAACACACCTGATGGAGTCAAACTTACCTAATTCAAATTAGCTGAGCTAAAAAATTTAGATACCATGGTCAAGTCTTTGGCCTAAATAGTTTTCTTGTGTACAAATTTTTACACTAATATATTATTGCTGAGGATTATATACAAATTTTGTATGTGTAAAGTGGCTCTTAGGTTCACAAATAGTAATTTGCCTCCTTTTTTACAAAATTTATGACAGTATTTTAACTTGATACCTGTCTAGAGACAATCCTCAGTGGGTTTCGGGTTTCGCTCTGCACCGTGTGGACTGGCTTTGCAATACTAAAAATCAAGAGCATTCAGGTAATTCAGTGCGGTAATCCCGAATCATCGCTGGGAAGATTCGCATTTTTTACCTTAAAAGGATGTCCTTTACTTGTGGTAAATTTCCCATGTTGAAATGTGTACGTATTCAAAATTTGGTTGGTTAAAGTCAAAGTCAAATATTCTTTATTTGTTACAAGAAAAAAATTTCGTAACAAAGACTATAAAAATTAATACTAACAGACCAATAAGTTGATAACAAAGAAGTTTGAAGGTGTATGGAAGGCCAATGCTGTAGAACAAAATTGTCTGGTTGTGCAGGGCAGCGGGAAGAATAGATGGCGCCACTTAGGCTTCTACCCTTGGATTTGCAAGACAAAACTATAAAACCTCTAGTCATTTTGTTAATAAACACAAAATTATAGTTACAACTTAATAAACACTAATCACTAAAATAAGGTTTTTATCAATCCAAAAACTTCTGCAACTACAAAATATAATCACACAAAGCAAAACAATCGAAATTAATAAGGCGCAAACCACAACGAAAATGACGAAACCACAACGAAATATGAAATTCGCTTGGAAGGAGGGTTGATGGTACAGCGCGGATACAGATTCAGACGCGCCGCGCCGTTGCACCAGAAAACGGTACTTCGGCTCTCATAAAAGTATAATGTGTTGCCTAACTACACACTGATTTATCAGTGTGTAAGTAGGCAACATATTAAAATATTTCGTGGAATTTTGTTATTGCGCAGAATCGGCGGGTCCCACTCTGACAGTTATTTTCATAGTGGGCTGGACATTTTTTATCGAATAGGCCATAGCATTGGGCTTCCATATACCTTCAAACTTCCTTGGTTGATAATGATATCAAAGTGAAAATACGTTCAACTAAAAACAATATACGAAAGAAATTTTGCAGAGAAGGAGGTTAAAAACGTTTATAAATAAACATAATTTGTTCAATATCTATTTGCGCGCTTCTTTTTTATATTTCGATAGACAGATAAATTCGTAAACCTCGTAGGTCGAGTCAGAATACTACCAGATGTCATTTATTTAAATAATATAGCCGAAAGAAACTTGAAGGTATAGTACGTTCCACAATAATTCGTTGATTTCTCGTTTTACCTGCTATTGTTAATTGTTAAACTCAATAAATTTTGGGTACCCACATGTAGGTCCGGACTTAAAATTTCCTTTATTTATTATTGTTCCTACTTTTTGGTATATTATGTAGGTAAAAGGCAAATTGCAGGTGTTTAATATAAAGCAGATTTTTTTATTTTAGTTCATCAGCCGTTTGGAGTTTGTCAAGGTATTTTCATGTGTTATTGAGCATCCAAAATAGCTAACCGAAACTATTGATATTCGTAGGTAATCAGTACCCTTTAAAAGGTGCGGCGCCTACACAATAGATATTTGTCAGGCAACTTATTTATGGCTGGGTTTATCACTGAGGATTGTTATTTAAATTTTATTGCGGTCGAGAAATCAACGAATTATTGTGAAATGTACCATACAACCTGATGTGAGCACGTCCAAATATACGGTAAATAATCGTAATAGTGGATTACTGCATAGTTTCTCGTACTCGGCCTATGTATGCTTAAGTGTGAACACGGCTTAATATATGGTAACCTATCGAACTACATACAATAATCGAATTTACGTGATCTATCGAGTTTTACAGTATTAACAGCGGTTGCAATTGGTTTTAAATGTCACAGAATCACTAACGACGTCAACCCATAAAAGCATGAATTAAAACCTTCTAAATTTTTACTCATAAGAACAAATTATTTGTTTAATATCACTGTGGCAATATGTTTACACATTTTTATTAACACTTAAACGCATATGGATTTTCTATTTTTGGCCTGGACGAAATAAAAAAAGAGTTTTTAAGCAAACGCAGCAAAATATATAATACTGGAACTTGGCCTTTGATAATTAATTATTTTGACATAAAACATATGATAAATGACGTAATAACAAAAGTATATAAACATGCTTAATCGCAGTAGTTAATACCAGATTTCGTTTGGTTATAAACGAGTCAACGCGTAAATTCGATTATTATTATTATTATTATAAATATTTTAAATCGATTTTCCAGTTCCAATATTTTTGGAAACGAGTATTATTAAATTAATATTATTTAATCTTTTATACTGAGTTAGTTTTTTAACTAATTTTTACCGAAACTATTATATACGATTTTTCTATTGATTGTTGTTAAAAAATGCTAATATTTTTATTTTGATGTGTTTTTTGTTAACCTAAATAGTTATAATATATATTTACCCGAAAGAAATAAAAGTGCACCGTTTCTTATAGTGATAATTATCTTTTTATTTAAATTTTGTCTTATTTTAATCGGCAAAATTTTAAATTAGAAATATACAGGTTTATGAAGTAAATCCTATTAGACCATGCCATCGCCTTTTTGATTTTAGAATTATACAAACTTGTACTTGCCTCATTAGTCGGCGGTTTACCTTTAAATGCTGGGCTCGAGGGAAACGCCATCACTGGTTGAAAATTAAACTAATTTTTATCTTTTGCTTTTTGCGGTTGTATAGGCCTAAGCTACTTAACAAGTTCATAGAAAGTGAAGATTAACATTTATAAATTTACATTAAAATAGGCTCTCTACAAATAATGTTCCTTTTCTATCTTCTTGTTTTAGCCGATTCTTGAATATTTTGTATCACAAAGCCCAACATTTATTTTTAATTAAGTATATTGGTATCACATATGGTCGGTTTTAAATGAGTTTTTAATGTTTAGCAAATCAGGAGTAGATTTAAGTAAAATTTCTAAATAGAAAAAAATTGTCAAAATATGACAGTATTTTTAACCTTTGAAGGACATATAACCATAGAGGTATTATAGATAGAGCAGGGAGCCAGGCCTTGAACTGTCCTTCGATTAAAAGAGGGAAAAGGTCACACTACTCTATCTAGCTATCTTCTCTCTCTCGCATGCGTCAGTAAAGAGAGACAAATAGGGTAGCGGGATCTTCTTTCTCTTTCTAACCGTCGTACGTTTCCGCGTACAGGCAGCCGTATGTCGTACCTGCTCTATCTATAATACCTCTATGCATATAACTGGTTAATAGGTTATGTGGATTAACCCAGTAAAACTGCAGAGAGGAGACAACCTTAAATTTTTATGGGTAGATGGAGTCTCCTACTCGTCCTGAAATTACAGATGAAAAAGCTGAATAACTAGGCAAGTAGTAGTACAATTCTAAAGTCAAGAAGGCAAAATTTTTTTTCTGACTTGTTCTGTATACGCAAGAAATGAAAGAAAAACAAACTTTATGTTTAGAACAGTCGATAATAAATACCTTTAAATATGTGGATTAATTTTTTAAAACCATTTTTTTTTTAAATTTTGGTTCATAACGGTGCACTGTTTTTGATGAATGTTTTATTGTTCCGAAACAACTATACTGTAGGTGGTGAAACCATAGTCAATATTAATATTATTAAATAGATGTTGTTACTGCATTATTTGTGACGTTTTATTTATTTATTTAGTTTTTTATTTCGAGATAGTCCATGAAGGTTTAAAGCCAAGACGGACGTACCTTTTTTAAAGTTTGGGGGGGAAAAGTTCCCCAGTGAAAGATTCCACAGAAAAATCTGGGATGAGGATCAACAAGGGGTTTTTAGTTGGACTTAAAAGATCAAAAAAGGGTACTTCTCTTCCATTGGTAAACGCTGGGGGAGGAATAATGGCGGCTAACATCTCCAAGCGGAAGCCGTTAACATACATTGTTCAATTATGATAAAATAAAATTAAGAAATTAGCGGGCAACTTGAAGGTCTTACCCCCTGGCCCCCTACAAATCTTTGACGCAAAGAACTTGTTCGCCAATTACAGTCACTTAAAACCGATGCACGAAATAGCTAAGTAAAAACTTTACGCAAAAAAAATTACATACAAATGAGAAACAATTTCATAGAAACTTTGCTTTATATCGAAAAATATTAATCCATTTTGTTGTTTTTTGTCATAAAAATTACAATCGATTGGTTTATTTGTGTAATGTTGTTGATCTGGGTAAACCTTGTATAGTCAGAATTAGAGTTTATTAATCCTTTACAAATATTGTTTAGCAGTATATTTTAATTTTTGCATTCCCTATACACTTTTAATCTTAAAAATAAAAATAATCTTTTAGGATTTATTTATTAATAAACTTAATAAAAATTAACAATTATTATGATTATTATGAATAACAAACCAAAATGAACATCCTGCTTAAAATACACGTCTCGTCAATAAAAACTTGAGTAAAACCCCTTTTTTTTTTTTAAAATACTTCCCCTTAAAAATTATTTCTGAAAATTTGGCAAGTTCATCAAATATTTCCTATTATTTGTTTTTTTTTTGAAGCTTACACTTTTGATCCATCTTCTTGGGAATCCAGGAAAACCAAAATTGTTAATTTCTTCCCTAAATTTTTTATTGTTGTCAATTTATTTTTTTCTTTAAGGGTAATTTTTTAAAAAACAGGATTTTTTTTTAAAATTCCCGTATTAAAAAAAAAAAATATGATAGCCATTTCGTGCATTTTTTTCCCTAAATTAAAATCAAAGAAAAACATTTGAAACAAAACAAAAATTACAGCACGAGTGACGTATTTTTAAAAGGGTACCCCTATATTTTATATCAACAGATAATTTTACAGGAATTCGGTGGGTTTATTTTCCGGGGTTTTCGAATTGTCTAAAAATTGCATGATACTATTGGATAGTTTCCCTGAAAAAAACCCGGCTGCCACGGTCCAGGGCTTATATTAAAAAAAAAGAATTTTAAAAAAAATTACGGGGTTTTTATTTTTGGAAGCTTTAAATTTCTTCTATTATAAATGTGGGAAAACGCCAAGGAAACACAACGAAGATATGTTCAAATTTCCACCGAAATATATGGGAAAAACGATTTTAAAACTGAAGGGCTTATTAAGAAACAAAACTTACATATCAGAAAAAGGACTACAATGAGAAAAAGGGGAAACCGGGGTCGAGCTATTTTAAATTTTTTTAAATTTGTATCCCATGAAGTCAATTATGACTCATTTGGGAGACTTGAGGGGGGGCCCCCTGCAAGAAGAAGAGTAACCCATGCAGGTTCAGAGAATGTTGAAATTTTTTAAGTATTTTCCATATCACGTTCTTCCAGTGCAGCATTTAACACGTAAACAAAAGGAACTTCGAAAAATTTTGGCCCAAATTTTAATCCATGAACAAGTAACGTCTTACCCTGTTTCAAACGTTTTTTTGGACGGATAGCCCCACGTTCACTAATGGGGAAATTTTTTAAACCCCACGCATACGCACAGCTGGACAAGAAAAAAATCCCGGGAAATTTCAAGAGTTTAAAACCCCCAAAAGGGAGGTCTTCTTTCATGGGGGGTGTGGTGACGAACCTATGTAAACTGTACAAAAAGGGAAAAAAAAAATTTTCTATTCTATTTTTAAAATGAAAAACCCCTTGAAAAAAAAAACCCCCCCGTTATTTTTTTTTAAATATGTTTTTTTTGGGTTTTTTGGGATATTTTGCTTGGAAGACATTTTGGGAAAACGTAATCCTGGTCTTTTTTTTTCCCCTTCTTTATATTTGCGATCGTTGTTGGGCCCCAATTTTTTTGCATTTGCGGCTCGTTATTACTTTCCCAATTTAAAGTAAAATTTTTTTCTGACTCTTTCCCTTTTCCAGTTAAAAAAAGCCAAGATATTTAAAATTATCGGGGGAATTGTTCATTATCCCTTTTTTTTCTCGGCTTTTTTTAAAAAACTTTTCGAAATAAAACTTTGAAAACAAGTTGACACCCGTTTTTGATTAAAGGGGGGGAAATACCATAAACCAAAACTAAAAAAGAATAAAAAATTTTATAGACTTTTTTTTTAGAGTTTGTTCCCCCTTGTTTGAAAATACTAAAAAAATTTTTTTAAAAAAAAATGACGTCTTTAAAAAATTGGATATAACCCCGACTATACTTCTTTTAAACCAGTAAAAAAAGGGAAAAAGGGGGGGTAAATAAATCGACATTTTTTTCCTTGGGGTTTAAATTTTAAGGAATGCATTCGAGAAAAAAAAAGTTTATCAACTTTAAAAAATCAATAAAAATCCCCCAAAAAAAAAGGAAACCCGGAGAATTTTGGTTAAAAAAAAATAAAAATCGCCTTGTTTTTAAAAAAAAGGGTTCCCCTTAAAAATTTTTTTTTTTTAACCCCCATAGTTTTTAAGATAAGGGCCCAAAAAATTTCCCCCTTTTTAGCTGCCGTCTAAACTAGAATGCCCCCATCTTAAGGGGATTCACTTCCTAGTGAAAATGTACATTTTTTAATCATTCAAAGTTCTTGGAATGGGAAAAACCCCCACCTATCATTGCATATGAATTTGGGTCCATTCTGTTTTTTTTTAGAATTTTAAAAAAAGCGGGCAAAGTTTTTTTTACAATTTTTTGACAGTTTTCCCCTTAATTTTTTTGATTTTTTTTAAAAAAAGGGTTTTTTATTAACATTTCTTTTTAAAAATGAAACCTTTGCATGTATTCAATGACCCCAAAAATTTCCCTTTACCTTTTTTTTAAAATTACAAGGCGATCTTTTTTTTTTTTTAAAAAAAAATTTCCCCCGATATTAAATTTGGGATATAAAGGGGGCCCAATTGGGCATGGGGGTCCGGGGAACCCCCGGGGTACGGCCCCTTTAAAAAGGAAAAAAGGGGCCCAAAAATCCGATTAGGGAAATTTTAGTACCCCCCCGGGGGGAAACCGGGAAAAAAAAAAAAATTTTTTGATTTTTTTTTTTTTTTTTTGACGTTTTTAAAAGGAAAAAATTTTCCCGGCCATTTTAAGTTTACAAAAAGGGTTTAAGATTTTTTTTAAAAAAAGGGCCCTTTGACCCTTTTTCAACTTTATTTTTTTAAACGGCACTAAATGTTTATTGCATTTTTTTGAAGCAGTTAACATCCCAAATTTCAATGATGTATAACATTTAATATTTTTCTGTTAAATAAACATATTTTCCATAAGAGACAATATAAAACAAAAAAAACGCACACCCTTTCTTATAAAAGGGGGGTTCCAATTAAATTTTTTAATAAATATTAATGTTATTAAATTTTTTTAATTGGGATAATAAGAAAATTTAAAAAATTAAAAAAAAAAACCCAGGTCCTTTTTAAAAAAAAATTGATGATGGTCTAACGGGAAAAGAATCGTCGTACAGAAAATCTCAAGTTTTGAAGCTTTTAAAAAATGGCCAGAGAAAGTGTCTTTTGTTTATCCATATCTCTTTAAAAAAGGGCGGGGGAAAAAAAAAAAAAAAATCAGCAAATTTGGGTTTTTTTGGGTATCTCCGGGTTTGGGAATTTTTTTAAAAATTTTTAAACGGCATGTTGTTAGGGCCCTAAATGCGGCAACTTTTTTCGATAATTTTAAACCCACTTCGATCTCTTACGGGTTTCAGATCCCATGCATGCCTGAATTTTGTGGCACCGTATGCGCGAAAAAAAATTTTGGGGGCCCTTTTAGGGGCCATTTTCAGTTGGTTCCCACGTCGGAATCGTGATAAACTTTTTCTCGCTCGAAAGCATTCGCGAAGCCCCTAAAAGCGCCTTTAAAAGAAAAAATGTACCGATTTATTTACAGCTTTGGGAACTTTCAGGTCTTCACTTACTGGGGTATTGTATTTTTCCAAGTTAATTTCCTTTTCAACCTGTTAAAGACCAATCCGTCGCCCTTAAACCGACTTTTTAACAAAATATTCCCTTTCAGTGCAGTTTTTAATTGTCATATTTTTATTCTTTCCCCCACAAAAGCCCTTTTTTGAAAAGGGGTTTTTTTTGTGTCTTTTGTGAAGGAAAAGTGGTAATTTTAGTGAAAGGAATAAGAGAATGGCCGCGGATTGAGGCAGCGTTTCGGGGCAAAAATCGCCTTTTAGAGTCGAAGTGATAACAGGTAGGTCACATTAAAAATTTGTTATTTAAATGTAAATTTTTTTTTTATATAAAAAAAGATAAAATACAGTCTATAATAACGGCATTTTTTATTTATAAAATTTAATTCCAAAAAGGAAGGGAAAATTTTTTTCGCAGACCTTATAGTTTGGGGCAAAAAAAAAAAAGTGTTTTCATTTTTTTTATTTCTATATTCTAAAAAATTTTTGCCATAATTATTGTACCAAAAAAAAACCATAATTAATTTGCGTTTACCCCCGTAACATTTTTGGGTAATTTGGCCCCCCTTTCCGGGGAAATTTTTTTTTTGAAGAAAAAATTTTATCACCAAAAGGGAAAAATCAAACCCCACCTGATTTTTACTATATTTTCTTTTTTAAAATTTTTTTTTACAAAAATGGCCCTATTTTTAGACACCTTTAAAACCTTGTATTTTTATTTATTTTGCACCTTTTTTCCATTAAATTGCGAACTTTCAAGTTCAAAGGCAACACCATATTTGTTTAAAAAACCCCCAGTGTATACATGGTGCCGCCACGTTGCGGCGGGAAAGGGAGGTTTGAATTTTAAATAAAAAAAAGTGTAAAATAAATAAAAAAAAAAATTTTTAAAAGTTTTTGGAAATTTGTGTCCAATTTGTGAAAAATCAAAATTTGTGCAAAAAGAAGGGGAAAAAAGTAAATAAGGTTTTTTGATTTTAATTTGATGATGAATATCTCGAAAACGAAAGTTGCGAAAAAATTTTCAGATTCGTAATCAGCGCCCCAAACCCCCCAACCAAATTTGGTCAAAATGGAAAAACAATTTAGACAATTACCCTTTTGGGGAATAAAATTTTTTGAACCTTTTTTTTTACAAAGGGAGGGGAAAATTTGCGAAATCGGCACAGAACATTTTTGGGTGAAGAATATTGTGGGTTTAGCCTAAAAAAATAAAAAAGTTAATCGAATAAGTATAACCGGGGTGCTGATAAAGAAAACCACCCACGGAATTCGTTTTTTTTTCATTATACTTTCGAAAGTTCGACATTTTGAAATAGTCCAGAAAATTTTAAGGAAAAAAGTGTAAAAAATGTACATTTTTCCCCTTGTGGCGCAATTTTAGGTCTTTGGGGGATGTTTCAAGCAAAAAAAGTTTATCAACATTGGTGGAAAAGGTGAAAATGGCCCTCAAGGCCCGAAAATTCCCCCGCTAATATCTGCCAAAATATACGAATTAGAGAATTTTTGTTTAAACAAAAATCAAGATCGCCTTGTAATCTACAAAAATGGTCCTTAAATTTTTTCCAAAAAATCGATATTTTCGAGATAACGGGACCCAAAAGTTTCATTTCAGCTGGGTCTACTACTAGAATGCCGCTTTCTTCATGGATTTACTTATAAGCGGGCGGACAAAAATTTTCCATTACTCGGGCAAAAAGTACATTTTTTAATCATTCAAAGTTCATCGGAATGGGAAAACCCGTACCTATGACTGCATATGAGTTTAGGTCCATTCTGATTTTTATAGAATATTAAAAAAAAAGCGGTCAAATTTTTTTTTCATAATATTTTGAGAGCATCTTATTAATTTATTGATATTTTTTTAAAAAATGATTTGTTATTAACATTTCTTTTTTATAATGAGACCTTAGCAAGTGTTCAATGATCCCAGAAAATTTCTAGTTTTTAAATGTACTTTTTTCTTTTTAATAAAGTTCAACAGACGGACAACAATGCATTTCCAAACCCGTGGACCAGAAATTCGGTAAGAAATTACCAATCTATCCAGTGTGGAATGTTTTGGATTTTTCGACGGCCGGCCGTTTTTGCGAACAATATTTGTGTTGCGAAAAAAATGGAAAGGGCCATTTTTGTAGATTTCAAGGTGATCTTTTTTGTCTGAACAAAAATTCTCTACTTCGCATATTTTGGCAGATATTCGCGGGAAACTCATTTTTGGAACTTTGGGGGTTATTTTCAGCGGGTTCCCACGTCGGATTCGTGATAAACCTTTTCTCGCTCGAAAGTATCCGCGAAGACCTAAAAATTGCGCCACAAATGAAAACTGTACAGATTTATTTACAGCTTTGGGTATTTTCAGGTCTTCAGTTACTGGACTATTAGGTAAATCGTATAGGTATATATCTGGGTGCTGGTAAAGAAAACCACCCACGAAATTCGTTTTTTTTTTTTTGATTATATACATTAGAAAGTTTATAATTTTTGAACCACTTTGAGCAAAAAAAATTGCCGGTCCTTCATGTCTTTTTTTAAATTTGAGAAACATAGTACATAAAATATAAACTAGGGCTTCGTTAAAGTTTAAAGTCTTTTTAAACAGCAATATCTGATATATTTTTTCTCTTACTTATTTGTTACTCCATAAGAAAACACATAGAGTCTGAAAAAAGATATTTTTCACTCACATTCAGGGTCGCCGCCAGGAAATAATGTAGAGGGGTCAAAAAATTTAAGTCAATTTATACTAAACAAAATAAAAACAAAAATAAATATACCACAAATTTAATTTCTAAATATTGTAAAATTTAAAGATTTAGACACGGAAATTGTTTTATTTTAGGTAATTTTTAAAAACCCAGGGGGGTCGACGGTCATCCCCTGACCCCCCCCCCTGCCGGCGGCCCTGCTCACATTATCACAAAATAAAATAATTTCTTATTTTTCATTTATTTTTATTTTCCGTTTAACAGAAATGAAGTTTTTTATAGAAAAAAAGTAACCAGATAACTAACGAACAACAACTTCCAAACTATTACCTGGTTCTGGCTAGTTCCTGGTTAGGTTTTCCTCGTTAAATTGTATTTTTTTTTATCATAAATGCCCCGTTCTAGTCGGTCATCGTTAGTTTTGATTAGTTAAAGCGGCTTTTTATTTTGCCCAATTATATTTGTAACTGGCTAGAATTCCAAATATTTTTGATTTAATGAAAATAATCTTAATGGTAATAGCAAAGTTTTGTGCTTTCTTTATGAAATTAAAGAAAAAAATAAGTGGTAACAAAAATAGCTCTGTAATCTCTTTATATAGTTTTCGAAATTATCAACCCTAGAATAGATAATCTTAAGAATCCATTCGCGCCGTGAAAATTGGATCCAATTTGGGGTTCGGGGCATAATGTTTTTTCTCAAAAACGGTATAAGTTTCGATAGTCTTCAAAAACCATATGAAACCCAACACTTAAATCTAGGCTTCGTTGTAATAGTTTTTTAAATTTGGATTTAGTTTTTAATATTTTTTTGAGTGAAAGTCACCCTAAAATCGGTTATGTTTAGATATTATTTTCCTTAACTCGACTCATATTTCAAAATCCGTTACAGCAGAGGCATAGATTATTTCCTTCCCTTTAAAATGGTGTATAATTTATGTCATTTAAGTAAAAAATAGTTACCGAAAAACGTTATTTCCTGTAGGCTTGCAACGAAACATCGCATTGATACACTGAATTTAAAGAACCAAAAAAAAAATATAATATTTTTAATGCGGCTATACGAAAATTGTGGTGTGCGAGTTTGAGTCTCCGCCCACCGTCTCCACGTCCTTTCGCCCGACCCCTAAGGTGTAGCGTAAATGCACTTTTAAAATTATAAATTGGCTCATGTTTACTCACACCTTTTTTTTTAGAAGCAAATCATGTGACACAGTCTGCAGCTCTAACTCCAGCTGTTTTTTCAAAAGAAGAAAACCAATGAATCCCTTGGCGTACTCATTGCGGCCCACCCATCACAAAACCAACCCAAACTCTGTCAAACAACGAGTCATGTCAGCTAAGATGCTGAAAGTCAGACAGCTACAGAGTCAGCTAAACGACGCGAACTTCCATCTTGCTGAAGTAACCAGAGAAAATCAAACTTTAAAGACTCTTCAAAAAAGGCAGGACAAAGCATTGTCTAAATACGAAAATACAAGTGCCGATCTTCCGCGTCTGCTTCACTCACACGAAGAAGAAATAAAAGTACTGACAGAAAAAAATAGGAACTTGAGAAAGTACGTTAAAGATTTGACGGAACAGTTGAAACAAAAAGAAGATGAGCTAAATAAAACCCGAGAACAACTAAGTCACTTGGAGAAACTAAACAAAGACAAACATTTGGTAGAACGGGAAAGACTAATGGAGAAAATGGAAGAATTGAAATTGAATCTTCAGAGGAGCGACGAACAAATTAGTACATTGAACAGAAAACTGATTTTAGAAACTAAGATATCTAAACAAAGATTAAATGCTGAGATTGTGAAGCATAGGCAGTGTCAAAAGGAGTTGGTGCATGCTTTTGATGAGATTGACAGGCTTAGTGGATTGTTGGATGTAAGTTTTTAATTATAATATTAGTCCAGTAAATGAAGGGACAAAGCTGTAAATGGCGCAATTCTTAGGTCTTTGGGGATGCTTTCAAGCGAAAAAAAGTTTATCAACATTAACAGGTGGGAAAGGGCTTCCTAGGGTTCCCACCCATAATTCTAACCCCCTAGATCTTTTTCTTACTTCCACCCCCGAACTCTATCAAGCATCAGTAACTGCTCCCCTTGGTCGCTCTGACCATGGTTTGGTCACCGTATCATACTCCACTCATTTTGAGGCAACTGAAAGCATGCCGCCACGAACCGTCTGGCACTACAATTCGGCCGACTGGGATAGTCTAAAGTCTAAGAGATTTCTTTGCCAGCTACCCTTTTTGGGAAACCTACCCGCTTTTCTACTCACGATCCTTCAGAAATATGTAAACAAATTACCGAAACAATTCAACTAGGCATTGAGACCTATTTCCCCACACAAAAAAAAACCCCATAACTTCAAATCAAAAAAACCGTGGTTTTCAAACCGGAAAAAAGCCAGCCCCTTTTTAAAAATTCAAGCCCACAAAAAGTTTCTTCAAAACCCCAGCCCGAAAATCGACAGGCAGCATCGAAGCAAGAAAATCAAATATAATCAGACCATCTCAGATGCAAAAGACCGTTTTAACAATCGAATAAAAGAAAAGTTCTCTTGCTCAAAGCAAAAACTTTTTGGTCCTTTGCCAAAAAATATTAGTCAGAATTTTGGGCACAAATTCTTTTCCCCCTAATCTCTGAAGATGGAATTGTCTCTACCTCCAAAGGAAAAGCCGAACTATTTGCCAAACAATTTGCTGCCAATTCTACGCTTGATCCTCCTATTAATCTTCTTCTTCCAACAGTTGTCCCTGTTTCTCATAAAATGTCCGATATAATTTTTAAAGTAAAAAACAGATCAAGCGTATTCTTTTCTTCTCTTAATACTAAAAAATCGCCCGGGCTGGATGGCATACCAGCAATCGTCTTAAAAAATGTGCTCCCTAGCTTGCACCCATTCTAACTTGCCTCTTTCGAATTTCTTACGACACGGGCATTGGAAAGTTGCTGTGTGCAACCTGTCCCCAAGAAGGGATCCAAAACTCTCTCTTATAACTATAGACCTATACCTCTTCTTTCAATTGTTTGCAAGGTAATGGAAAAATTCATTAATTCCCAAATCTTAAAGGATCTGAAAAAAGATCTTACATGATAGACGCTATGGATTCCGTCACAGTAGATCCACAGCTGATCTTCTTTTCTTTGTCTCACACAACTGGAACAAGTCCTTTGAGTTTTTGGGAATCCCAGATCGTTGCTCTTGACATTCCAAAGCTTTTTGATCAGGTTTTGGCAGGGATGGGCTTCTTAACAAACTTCCTTCTTACGGTCTTCCACCTAAGCTTTGCTTTTGGCTTTCCAGTTTCCTTTCTAATCGACGTATATCAGTTAGTGTAGATGGTCATTCCTCCAGCTTCTACTATATTACTGCTGGGGTGCCCCCAGGGCTCAGTGCTGGCACCCACGCTGTTTTCTTCTACACATTAACGATCTTCTCTTTCCACAATTAATCCCATTCATAGTTTTGCTGACGATAGAAACCCTCCACTCTAGTATTCAATTTCTTAAGCCACCGTGTAATTCTGATTTTGAAAACAAGCGCAGGTCAATGCAGATAGCTCTTTCACAAGACCTCAAACTTATCTCGGATTGGGGCGCCAAAAATCGTGTTCAGTTTAATGCCTCAAAAACACAGTCATGTTCGCTGTCGCGAAAAAAGTCTGCGAATGCTCATCCCTTACATATAAGCATTCATTTCATCCATAGCTTCGGCAGCTTCAAAAAATATTGGATTCCTCTTTCGAGCCAGAAAATATTTCTCTTCTTCCAATCTGTACACTCTGTATGTATCCCAAATCAATTATATTATATAAAATTAATGGCGGGGGAATGGCGTCCCCTACAACACTTAGCCTTCTGGACTATATTCCAAAAAGAGCTGTTCGTCTTATTAATGATCCAACGCTCACAGAAAGGCTTCCTCTTCTTGCCCATCGTCGAGCTGTGGGGATCTGTGGCTCTTCTATAGGTATTTTCACGGCTTCTGCTCAGAGGAATTGGCCAGTATTATTCCTTCTCTGGCAGCTCCCAACAGAGCAACACGTAGTGCAACTTTTATGATCCTTTACAGTTCAGTTAGAGAGGCCCCACTTCCCGCTTTCTTCGTTCCTTTATTCCTAGAGTGTCAAACTATGGAACCTGCTGCCGCAGAAGTTTCCTTCTCCTCCCAATCTCCAAAAATTAAGTCCGTTGACAAACTCCCTCTCACCACACTGAAGACACCCACGGTACGTTAGTACTTAGGCATCGGACTTCGTGGACTGTCCCAAGAAAAAAAAAAAAAAGCCCGAAAATGGGTTTTCCGCAATTCCCCAAAATATGCAAATTGGAAAATTTTTGTTTTAGACAAAAAATGAAGATCTTTTTAATCTACAAAAATGATCCCTTTTAATTTTTTTCGAAAAATCGATAGTTTTAGATAACGGGACCCAAAAGTCCCCCTTTTTTCAGCTGCCGTTCTACCGCTAGAAATCTTCATATAATGGACGGAAGATTGTTTCATTACTCGGGCAATAATGTACATTTTTTAATCATTCAAAGTTCATTGAAATGGGAAAACCCGTACCTATCATTGCATGTGAGTTTGGGTCCATTCTGATTTTTCTAAAATATTGGTGTTGCGGAAAAAAAATGGTAAGGACCGTATATTTTTGTAGATTTCGGAAAACTCATTTTTGGGACTTTGGGTGGCCATTTTCAGCGGGTTCCCACGTCGGAATCGTGATAAACTTTTTCTCGCTCGAAAGCATCCGCGAAGACCTAAGAATTTCGCCACAAATGAAAACTGTACAGATCTATGTACAGCTTTGGGTACTTTCAGGTCGTCAGTTATTGGACTATATGGAAATAATTCCTAAATATTCATGGGGATAATCAATATATTAACACCTAATATAATCCATGAAAAGGGAAAAAAGATGTCAAAATTGCTATAAAAGCCGGTCTACTATTTCGAATTTTGATTTACCATTTTAAGTTTGACCCAAAAAGAGCACATGCATTACTTTTTTAATAGTACTAACAATTTCGGAGACCATCACTAACTGTACTTATTTTAACTTGCATTTCAGTCGAAAGAAAACATAGTGCGTCCACGAAATCCCAAATTCAACAAGCTCCATAACCGTGACTCGATTTCTATGGTTTCACTGAATCATTACCAGGCCGCAAAACGAAGTTTGAGCAACGAAAAATTTAGTACATTAAAAGAAAATTCGCAAACCCCGGTTACCGATGTCAAATTGGAACCTTTAGTAAACGGTTCGGAAACGTTTTCCAAAAAAGGTAATGATGGATTTAAAGCTCCTCTAGAAAATATTAAGCAAAGGTAAGTCTTTAACTTGATTAAGGAAAAAATTGATACCTTAATATTGTTTATTAAAATTTTGGAGATAATTTTCGCCATAAATTTTACAAGAATTAATTTTATTTAATATAAAGTACTGTTTTTTGGGTTATTAGGCTGTCGTCGGTGATTTGGTCTTCTTGACGTTTTGCTAGCACGAGTGGTTGGTATCTAGTGATGAGCAAAGCAAGACCAAGACCAAGCCGGGAAAATCTTGGTCTTGATCTTGTCTTGGGCTTCAACCCCCAAAGGGAAAGGGCTTGTTCTTGGTTTGGTCTTGCTTGGTAGTAATAATTTAAAGTAAGTAATCTTGATAAAATATATTTCTTAATACTTAAAAATAAATAAAAATGGCGACTATTTTTTTGCTTTAAAAAAAAATATACCCTTTTAATTTACACGTACATTTAAATTTTTTTTAAAAAACATTTTTTTTAAGTAGGGGTTTTTTTATTTATGCCTTTTTTTTTAAGTTCAATTAAGACACAACCTGCTTTTATACATTTGGTAATAGAAATATTTTAGGAAAAGAATTATTTAATTTTTTTTAAAATATAAAATAAAAACAAATCTGTGAACGAGTAGAAAAAAAAACTTTAATATCAAGATGTGAAATTTCCGTGAAAATAATTTCAATATGTAAAAATTGGGTTCTGCTTAAAAAAGTTATTTGGGAATCTTTTTTGTTCATATAAACTTTTTATCTTTAAGGTTAACATTTTCCGTACAAAGTTGGCACAAATTTTATAAACATTCTAAGACATGGCTCAATAGTGTGACAAGGATATTTCCGAAATCGTTCATGAGGTGAAAAACGAACATACAAAAATTATAGAAGAAAGGGGTAAAATGTGAAACTATTTTCTATTTCAATTTTTTTTCGAAAAATCCATCACTCAAAAAATCTCTTTTATTTAGTTTTAACCTAAAACCAAAATGTTTTCCAATTAATTTATTTAAAAAATCACCCCTGTATTATTATACTGTAAATTGTTCAACTCTCATTGGAACAATATTACTAGTGTGATATGTGGGCAAGATTAATGTTTTTCTGTTTGTGGAAATTTTTGATCCATGAAGTAATCCAGATAGCAAATTTTAAAAAAAAGAAGGAAAAAAGTAATTTTCGCTTCTATAATTTTTATAGTTGCATCATTTTTTTTAAAATTCGGTGCCCTTTGAAAGAAAAAAAAAAAAAGTAGCAAAAAGATTTGGTTTAAAAATTGCGGGCCTTTGCTTTTTATAATGTGGTTCCCCTGACTGTAATAATAGACCATAAAAAAAAGCAAAAGCGACGTGAATAAAAATTAAACCTTTTGCTACTTTTTTTTTTTTTCTTTTTCAAAGGGCACCGAATTTTCTTTTAAAATGATCCACTATACCCATATTTTTCTCTTTGTGAATGGTTTGTAAGAGCTTTGTCGGATATTGAGCACAATTTATTAATTTTGAAACATGTTATTGAATTTACTATTATCTTGTTAGAAAACTTAAAAAAAGGAACAATTTAATTATTATTTATTAAAAAATTTGTTACTTTTAAATAACCCATTTTTAGCAGTTCTTGACATTTTTTTGTTCATGTCTATAAATACCACTGTATATGGAATATAAAAAAAATTTTATAATATTAAAAAATTTGAAAAGTAAAAGTTTAGGTCGGTCTTGGTCTTTAGTCTTCATATCGGTCTTGGTCTTGCATACCCTGGTCTTTCTTGGTCTTGAAAGGGAAAAAAGGCGGTCTTGATTTGTCTGGCGGTCTTGTGCAAGACCAAGACCAAGACCGCAAGACCAAGACCGGTCTCGCTCATCACTATTGGTATCTTCAGAAGGTATGCTTCTCGGTTGATTACTTGCGTACTACAGTACAGAAACATACCTTCTGAAGATGCCAACCACTCGTGCTGGCGAAACAAGACCAAATCACCGACTACGACGGCCTAACACCCCAAAAAACAGTAGTTTATCTGATGATGGCCGCGAAAGCCTTACACAGTTTATTTAGAATTAATTATATTTATTTATGTTTTACATTCAGTTCGTCACACTGTCTTAAGCTGCCTGTTCAAAACATACCGGGTGGTTCGTCGCCGAGCGGAACATAGAAAATCCCATGTAAATTTTAAGGGGGTTAATTATTGGCTCCCCTGTACACTTTACAGAAAAAATGTAAGATAACTTTTTGAAAAGACCAATCTGACAAGCCCTTGTGCCAAGTTTCAGATAATTTTAATAAGCGAATCTTAAATTATTCAATTAAATGTAATTGCAAAATTACCAAATTTTCGATTCAGGTAAAACCAAACAGACATCAGTAAAATGAATATTGTCCCTGACATGAGGAAAAGTGTCAATAAATCAGTGACAGTCAGTACTTGAAAAAATATATGAATTATTCAATCAGAAAAAGATCCATAATATAATTAACTGGCATTATGGGTAAACAGTTTTAGAGCAGTATCTGAAAGTTTTGAGTTTATTTCCCACCAAGCCCATTCCGTCCATTTCAACTATTAACGTATTGTCAGTAATTATCCAAAGGAACCAATAAATAATTATAAATGTTCAACTCAGGTTGAAAATGGGCTGAACAAAGGGAGAACAGAGATCTTAATACTACGAGTGTGGAGGAAAACAAAATGGTTATACAAGGGTTCTTGGGCAGGAGGTATTAAACATCATACAAAGGTATTGCGCACTTTGAAAAAAACACAAATATTATTTGTAAAATTCGGAAAGCATCAAGAGCTGCAGGAAAAGATGAAGAGCGAAGAATGGCATTTTGTTTGGAAAGATATAAAGAGCAAATAACGATAGGATTTTTTAAGAAATATTTTTACCTATGAATGTCATTCCCCTCAACAATGAACCAAATTTAGAACTGCCGGTATTGGACCAAGAAAATGAACATCGCTTTGTTCATACTCGGACAAATATCCCCAAAAAACAAATGTATTCGTGGAAATTATCAGACACCATATCATCGGACCCTTTTTTATGGACTAAACCAAGAGCAGAAACCTATTTGGACGTATTTAAATCAAATTGACCCTCCTTGGAAGAAGTTGTTCGGGAAGATCAAATGATCTGGTACCGAATGGATGGTTACCCCCCAAGCTCGTATGGTTAGAAAGACCAAAAGCTTTTAACGGCAATTATTTGGTCCACGGTACCGGATACTTTGGCCAGCCAGGTCACCTGATTTTCCCGAATGACTTCTTTCTGGGGGTCACTAAAAGTTCATTTATAAAAGTGTAAAATTTGAGAATCTAAACCCTACAAAACGCTATTTCGTTAGAATTAAAAAATTTCGAATATCAACTTAGCAACGTTATAAATAAATTTTATGTTCGGTTGCGATATTGTTATGTTAATGGGGGTTTTAAACATTTTTTTTAATTAATGTTTTTATGTAATTCTCTAATATTTTTAAAAAAGTTATTAAATTAAATGTATTGCGATGGCTTTGGACTCGAATTTACTGACAATACGTTTAATGAATGAAATGGACCAGATAGGCTTGACGGGAAAATAAACTGAAAATATTTCAGATACTGGATTGGTTTAATTAAATTCTAGTATGAAAATTTTTTTTTTATGGTTCGATAGTAATAATTGTTATTAGTTAAATTTAAATTTTTTTAAAAAAAAAAAAAAGGTTTGATAAAAAAAATAATTTAAAAGGGTTTTTCTTTGAATGTAATGGTTGTGAGATTGATGAAACGAAAAAACTTTTCCCCTTTTTTGGCTGTATCCCCAATTTGACAAAGCCTTATAACAAATTTTTACTGGTGGGGGGTGTCTGTTTGATTAAAAAATTTTTTTGATTAAAATTTGGGGGACAAGGGTTTTCGTTTGGGTTTTTTTTAAAAAAAGTTTTTTTTACATTTTTTTTAAAAAATAAAACAGGAAAAATAATTGATTTCCTTAAAATTTACATGGGATCCCCTAGGTTCCGCTCGGCGACGCACCACCCGGTAAACAGGATCAGTATTTTTTTACGAACATTTTAAATAAACCTGTAAAATAAAATATAATTGTTTATTTTTTTTGCAAAATTTTTAAAAAAAAAAATTTTCAAGGACGTGGGGGATTCAGTAAGAAATTACACCAAAAAATTAAAAAAAAAGATAAGTAAAAAAATTAACATGACCTCCAAAAAAAAATGTTTCACTCTTAATTTTTTTTTACCTAGCTGGAGGGGGGAAAAAAAATTTAAAAAAAATTTTGGGGAAGGCCCCCCATAGGTAACTGTTCAAATAAAATTGTTTTAATTGGCAAAGTGAATTAAATCCCCAGAATAATCCTCTTGGTTTTTTTTCTTACCTTCTTTTGCTTTTGACAAAAAATCGAAACGTTTAAATAGTTTCATACCATTTTAGGTTGTCCGCTGGTTCCTTAAAGATTCGGTCTAACGACCTAAACGGCTTATCTAATCAGAGTCCCGAAGTTTCGACCGAAAGTCGCGAGAACTCGGCAGGGAGTTTTAAAAGTAGACCTAATAGTTCCCTAAAGCTGGAAAAGTTACCGTCGGTGCGAGAAAATCAAAAAATACAGGGAAGAGTACAACGGGAAAAACAAAATGGACACAATTCGAATATGCATAAAGAAAAATTGGAAAATCCTGTATCAGATGATGAGGATTTTGGGTCAGATCAAAACGAAAATGCCAAAACCGATCAGGAAATTATTGTGAGATATGATTATGAAAAAGACAACCATAACGTATTATCGCCTGACGAAGTAATAAGGTAGGAATATTTGTTTTTACGATGTAACATTAAATTCGATTAGTAGTTCAATAAGTTTTATCCCAGGCACATTAGGGATTTCACTTCAAAAGGAGAGATAATAAGCTGTAAACTTGTATAACCCTTTTTTATAGTCCAAGCGGCGATCGTCGTAAAAGGGGGGTGAATCAAAATAATTACAAAAATAGACTTTATTACTTATTGGATATTAGACAAGAATTTTGGTCAAATATTAATGTGCCAGACCAGTTCTATTTTAAAGAGGATAAAAAACCACAACTGACCACAACTAACCACCACTGACCACGACTAACCAAAACTAACCACGACGTTAAATTTTTTCTTATACATACATTGTACTTATGTTATCAATTTTATAAAAACTTTTAAGAAAATTATTTAAAAAAAAATTGGACCAGTTACAGATCTCCAGACCGTTGGTTTATTACTTGTCTAATATCCAAAAAGTAATAAAGTCTATTTTTGTACTTATTCTGGTTCACCCCTCTTTTATGACGGTCGCCGCTTGGACTATTATGTTATTCCACAAGTTGTGTCAAAAGTCTCATAAAATCTCGTGTCCACGTCTTAAAATATTCAAGTTCAAAGGTCACAAAACTCGGATTTTCACAAATATGGTCGAACTTCGATAAGTCGAACCACCACTTGACACTAAAAAATTTAAAATTATCGAGACTTCGAGTTATTAAACAAAACACAAAAATGTATTAAAGTTTATTTTCAATGTGGGAACGTAATACATTTATGTATATTATGAAATCATTTAGATACACAAATTGTACATAAAAAATAAACATACATACTATACTACCAATTATTTAAGGCCACTTGCACCGATTGAAATTTAAGCTTGGCTTTATTAAGCCAAATTAAAAAAATTTTTGGCATGGTTATATTAAGTTTGTTGAACCGCCATAATTTTTACCCGGGTTTTATAAGGGGCAAATAAACATTCTCGCAAAAAAGTTCTTTTTTTATCTTCAACTAACTTGACACTGAAAATTTTGAAGTTTAAAGTTATGTCACCCACATCAAAGGTTAAAAAAGGCGACAGTAGAAGACAACCCATTAGCAAATTTCCAAGAAGAAAAGATTACACTGAATATACTTCTAAACCCAAAATATTATTAAGAATAAAAAGACGGGCGGCCCACATTTCCAGGAAAAAAAACCGTTTTTTAAAAGTTAAGGCTGAATTTAAAGCTATTTGACCTAAAGGTTTTAAAAAAAGTTGGGCAACATTAAAAAAAATATATATAACAACAAAAAATGCGAGGAAAGCAGCGGCCGATGAAAAATTTTAAATAAAATGTACAGGAGGTGGTCTACCTCAGATAGGAAAAAAATCCTGCACAAGAGTTAATTTTAAGCTTGATGAATATTAAAACTGAAAATTTTGGAACCTTTCGATTCAATTCAGAAATACAGCACCTAAACTGAATCAACCCTTTAAATAAAATTTGAAAAAACAAATTAAATAAAAATATTAGATTATGAAATAAATAACCAGGAATTGCTAAACTTAAAGGGATGCATTTTATTGCAAAAAAATAGAAAAATAAAATTTTTGAATTTTCAAAATAAAAATAAAACCCAAAAAAAATTTTTTTTTTTTTTTATTTTATATATAACTTTGTAGCTTTTTTTTTGTTTTTTCACCTAGAAATCTATTTAATCCTTAAAAAATAATTTTACATTTTAGCCAACTGAAAACAGACGAAAGCGTCCAGCTGCTGTAGTAAAGGGAATAACATCCCAAATATTGCTAAAAAAAAATTGATCAGTTGGTCGAAAAAAGATTACAAATTGCAAATTATTATGAAAGTCGAAGTCCATCAAAAACCCAAAAAACATACTTGAATTATTAGATTTAGAAACAGCACTCAAAAAAAGTCAAATGCAATAAAATTATTTTTGATAACTATTTATAAAAAGTATCTGTTTATTACCATTTTCAGTATTATTTTGGAAGAATGTTGTATTATTTTTAATGTTAAAAGCAAAGTATTTTTGGTTGTTTCAAAAAAAGGAGTTTTGTTTTAAATCTTAGATAAGAAAATTTGCTAACTTAAAAATGTAGAATAAATACTTTCCCTATTTTTTAGCGTTTCCAAATATTTGAAAATGAGAACCTTAAAAAGAAGAAAATTTAAACAATAAAATAAGTAAATAATTTTATTTGGAATATTATAAATTTGAAAAATAGTTTATTATAGTTTGTTGGGTGTGCTGTGGGCTTTGATTTTCCTTGAGTTCGTTGGATTTTCCCTTATTTTCAATATTTCCAAAATGTCCATATCATCATTAAATTCTTCATTCTATTCCATTTTATGTTTGACATTGACACAAAAATGCAAATAGCAAATATTAAATAAAATTTAAGGTTAGGAAACCGGGCTTTTCCACTTTAAGCCTATAATTTTGGCGGCTTTTAATAAGCCCGCTTAGACTTTTTAACTTAGTAGGCGGTGGAGTATTTTAAAAAAACCCAAAATTTAACTCGTTAAAACAAAAATTTCGATGGTCAAGCGGCCCTAAGAGTAAAGAATTGGGTTATTTGTGGATTGGAAGAGGAGTTTTTTTTTGGTTTTTAAAAAATCTTTAATCCTTTTTTAAATTATTAGGCTGTTCCCGATTCCAGCGTAGATCGGAATTTTATCTTAAAACTATTAACTCTTAAGTTACAATATCATCATCCACATGGATAAAATCATAAAACCTTGTTTCGCGCAAACCATTATAAACTTTATTGCTCTAGTAATCCCTTTCTTTATCATTGTTTTCTTTTAAATATTCATTTAGGAAAATTTAAAAAATGTCATTCCCCTCTTTCCATTCAAAATACTTACCAAAGCTGACAATTAGAAATGGTCCCAGACTTAACATCAATATTCCATGCATTGGATACTTTATTGACACAATCCATTAAAGTTATGTTGATTTTCTTATTTTTTTCCAAACACTTTAAACTTTAAAGTAAAGCCTTCGCCGATTATGGCATTTCAAATTTTATGTGACACGTTTTAAAAACACGCGAATTTAAGGATTTCCCAGAAAATTCGACTTATCGAAGGTGTTGCCAAATGTTTCGTTCGAGTTATCAAGATATTCGAGTAATAGAGTTATCAAGTAAAGTTTTCACATAATGTTCACCCTGGATGCTATTGCCAACGAATTAGATTCGAGTCATCAAAAATTCGAGATATCGAAGTTCGACTCTGTATTATAGAAACTCAGTAGATAGCATTTTAATGTGAACTATTTTACATTAAATTATTACATATTTAAATAAAGACATTAAGGAGTATCTCCTAAATATCATTATTATCTTAGAAACTAATGTATTCAGTGCAATAAATAATTTGTTGGGTCTTAAAAAAAAAAATGATAAAATGCTCTATTTTTCCTTTCGGCCTGGGTTTTCAGTTTAAATACATTTCATACATGATCTCTCTTACAATCGTGTCAACTTATGTCTTTCTGCCAAACTTATTTTTGTAAACATTTTAGGAAACAAAAAAACGACATAGATCAACATGATAGTGATAAACAGCGAATAAATGATGAAAATTCCGATCAAGAACTGAATGAAAATCATTCAGGGCAAGAGTCAGACGAAGAAAATCTGGTAAACCTAATACAAAAAATGAAAAAGGAAAAACAAGAAGAAACAAAGTTACTAGATAAACCTCAAAGGTATAAAGGAAAAACATCGAGAGAAAGCTTTTAGAAACCCAAGCTCATCTAAGAGTACGGAGTCTGAGGAAAATATTGAACAAGTTGCGAAGAACTTTGACGCAGCGATTTTAAGGGCGGCTGAAAATTCCAAAGATGAATTCGACAAAAAATTAGGTAAAAGTGCCACAATAATAAGCAATGAATAATATTATACGAGGAGGGTTTAAAAATAAACGGGAATTTGGAAAATAGGTTGCTGAGATCAAATGTTTTGTTCTTATATTTTTCTCAAAATTATTTTGGGTTGACATGATGTTAAAAAAAAAAGCAACTTATCCTATATTTTTTAATCGGGTTTTTCGACTTAAATCAAATTTGTACAGTTTAAACATTGACCGAAATACTCCATTTGATGATAAACTTTTGTTACTATTATGGAGCAGGGGTAGCTTCGGGCAATTTCATTAATTATCAATATTTCTCCATAACTTTTTTGGTACTAATATTATTTATAATTTAATACATGGTACTTATTCTCTGCTTTGTGCCACATAAAAAAGTTACTTCTAAAACTCTGTAACAATTAAAGGCAAAAGAAGTTTTCATAAAACCCTGGTTTTAGGCAATTACTGCTCAGAAGTACTGAGCAGCGTCAAAAATTGCAGCAAAGTAATTAAAATACACAAAGACAGTCTAGAAAGTTCAAAGAAAGATACGGACACATTACTGGAAACGTTCAAGAAGACGGAACAAGTCGAATCGAAGCTGAAAAAATCATTTTTCAATATGGAGGATGACATGGATATTGTTAAGGAGATTTTAAACGAGGAATATAAATTTCAAGCAGAAAATAAGGTATCAATTATATTTTTACATTTTACATTTAATAGGCCAGTAACTGAAGACCTGAAGTACCCAAAGCTGTAAATAAATATGTACAGTTTTCATTTGTGGCGCAATTCTTAGGTCTTCGCGGAAAAGTTTATCACGATTCTGACGTGGGAACCCGCTGAAACTGGCCCCCCAAAAAAGTCCAAAATGAGTTTCCCGCGAATATTTGCCAAAATAGGGAATAAGGGATTTTTGTTAAAAAAATGAAGATCACCTCAAAATCTAAAAAAATGGCCCTTACCATTTTTTCGCAAAAATTCAAAAAATCCTAACATTCACACTGGATAGATGTGGTAGAAGTAGTTTCTTACTAAAAATGCAGATGGGCAAAACAATTTTTTATTAAAACGCAAAAAAGATGGTAAAGAAAATTTTCTGGGATCATTGAACACTTGCTAAGGTCTCATTATAAAAAGACATGTTAATTTAAAAAACCATTTTTTTAAAAATATCAATAAATTAATGAGATACTTTAAAAATATTGTAAAAAAAATTATGCTTTTTTAATATTTTTGAAAATCAAAATGGACCCAAACTCAAATCAATGATAAGGGACGGGTTTTCCAAATTTCCCATAAAATTTGAATGATTAAAAAATGTAATTATTGCCCGAATAGTGGAACAATTCGTCCCCCGCTTATAAGTGAATCCGAGATGCGGATTAGGGGGGAGCGGGCTGAATGGGGGGCTTTTTGGGCCCTTTAGAAAATATCGATTTTTTTGAAAAAAAAAGGACCATTTTTTTTAATTTCAAGGCGATCTTCATTTTTTGTCTGAAATAAATTCTCCCAAATTTGATATTTTGGCAGAATTAAAAAATTTTCGGGCCTTGGGGGCCATTTCCCCCACCTTTAATGTTGATAAATTTTTTCCTCAAAATCCCCTGGAAAAAAGATTTTTGAAAATTTTTGAAAAAATCAATTGAACTGTAATAAAATTTAAAAATTTAAAAAATTTTTTTTAAACCAATTTATTGCGGAAAAGTTTTTAAAAATTTTCAAAATCAAAAAGTTACATAAGGGGAAAAGGGAAAAGGCCATTGTTTAAATTTAGTTGTTTCCGGTACAAAATATTTGTTTATAAAATTAGGTTTTTTAATTTTGTTTAGATGAAAAAAACTTTCTTTAGAAAAAAAAACTAAAAAAGAAACCATTGTCCCTAAAAAAAAGAAATTGGAAATGCGGATGGGGAAGGTTTAAGATGAAGTAAAAAGGAAATTTTTTTTTAAGGGGAAGATACCAAGTCGTCACTGCAATACACAATTCAAACGTTAGAAGTACTTTATTTTTTTTTTTAAAATTTTAATATTTTTATTTTTTTTGGGGAAATAAAAAATTTTTTTTTAAAAATTTTTTTTTGTGGTTTTTTTTATGCTTTTGGAAAAAAAGAAAACATGTTTTTTTTCATAAAAAAAAAATTTGAAAAAATTTTTTTTTAAATTTAAATTTTTAAAAAAATAAATTTTTTTTTAAAAATTTTTTTTTTAATAAAAATTTTTAATTTTATTTTAAAAAATTTATTAAATTTAAATTTTTTTTTTTAAAAAAAAACCCTATTTAGAAAAAAAAACTAAAAATTTAAAAATTTTTAAAAACCCCCAAACCAGGTTTCTGGATTTACCAAATCTTCCCCTTGCAAGAAAAACCCAAATTTTTTTAAAATTCAAAATTTTTTGCAAATTTCTATATAAAACCCTTAGCCTCATCAACCAAAGGACCAAAAGTTTCAACAGCAAAAGAAATGAAGATTAAGCGTTTTTCAAGCTCTTTATATTTTAAATATTTTTTATTCTCGGCAAGACGAGCAGCCGCACCTACTAAATTAGAAGTTTTATCCAGATAGAATTTTGCAAGTGTATGGCTGCAAGTAGCGTCTTAAAGTAATTGTTTTCCATATTTCCAGGGAATTAAGGTCATTTCATCTACATGTTTTCCATCGCTTCTGCAAACTCCAAGAGGCTCTAACACAGAAGGATTTTCAGCTAAAATCAGAGCTCTTTTGATAATGTCATTTATCTGACTGTGTCTAGAAGAACGCCCTGCGCTTTTTTGCAGCTTAACCCATGTAGGCCATAAATATCAGCATTTTCGCCGCAAACGCAGATGTGCTCTTCACACACAGGCAGACCAAATCTGAGAGCGATGGAAATATGGAATGTTTTGTTATCTAACAAATTTCCCAGGGAGGAAGATGGAAGTGCGTTAATCCAAGCATTACTTTAGGGGCCTGAAGAGCAAGTAGACGTGCCTTATCTTCACTTGTCTGGCATATGTTTGTAATATATTTGTGACGTGCTTGGCAAATCAAAAAGATTTGATGATTTAGAATTTTTCAAATATTTTTTATTTTATGACATCCACAAAGAAATGCTGGAATTATAGAACAAAAATTAAAAATCATTTATTATTGAGAAATCGAACGATCCGATAGATTTTTTTCTACAATTTAACAACACATTAATGTCTAGTTTTTTAGAGTTAAATAACTTTTATTCTTATTTGATGTCTTGCATATCGTGTTGTTTTTGCATTTTGTTTTCTTTGTAATTTAAATAATACGATAAGAGATGTTTTCTTTCTAAATTTAAAAAAATAAATATTCCTTTTTTCCGACACTGGAAGGGGGGAAGGAAAAAATGGAATGTAAGGGATGTCGGTATATCGAGACCAAAATTTCACAGTTTCTAAAAATCCCGAAGGCCAATTTTTTTTCATAAATGGCAACATTGCCTTTTGAGTCGTCAGAATATTCATATTTTCGGAAAAACAGATCCCTTTTAACCGTAACTTTTAACTTTTCAGGGTTTTTAGAAACTGTGACAATTTTCGGTCTCGGTTCCAATTTACATTCTATTTTTTCCTTCCCTCCTTAACTTTTTAGGAAAATTTGAAAATCAACGACCCCAATTGGAATAATTTTTTCATTGGGAATACAAAATTTATTAATTATTTTCCGCTGAGCTTAGAAATAAAACAACATTTAAACGTGCATTCTTGTTGATGTTTTTTAGGTGCGGTATTAAAATGTCTAGAAATATTTGTCAATAGTATAATTTCTTATTACTAACATCCACTGAACTGACCAACAACAAAGTGTTTATTCTTTTTTTTTTTTTTTTGTCAAATTCGGAAGACTTATGTTTAATTTTAAACAAACATACATACATCCCAATAAAAAATCTACATAATTAAAACTTTATAATTATACAGCAAAACATTTTTAAATTAACCTGCGTGACCTTGTGATTATGCACTAGCGCTCATGGTGGCAAAATTTAACATTTAGTATGTGAGAGAATTTGAATTTTGTACTGATTGCTACAGTAATTATAAATTAATTATTAAAATAAAAATTGTTCAACACTGTAATTATAAAGAGTCGGTTTTAAATAATAGATGTCCTAGATTTACGGCTATTATCTAAGAAAAAAGTGACAATTTATTTCCCAAGTAAGCATGTAAAAAATGTTGAAGAATGGAATTTTAGAAGTACTAGTTTAATAAAAGATCAAGCTATATGTTAGACTAGTATTAAACAAAATTTTGATGGTACACTTGATATAATAATTTTTAATTAATTATTATTCTTGTATTAGCCAACTTTAAAAATTAATATCTTGACTATTACAAATTCTAAAGACCTTTACCAAAATCATTTTAAAATACATGATAACGGTTTTTTTTGTAAAGCAATACTTGTACCTAAATTCGCGTGGAAAAAATTATGAAATAAAAATTTTAAAAAATGCGTTTTTTCGTTTTTTTTCCGTTTTTTGAATATATTTTTGTAACTTATTTTTGCTTTTAGAATGTAACATTTCGATAGGAATGTTAATTTTAAACATCTTTTATGTTAACGTCTATTTACGAAAAGTGCCTAGAATTTGAGTTAAAATTTAAAACCTGAAAAGGTGGCAGAATCACCGTTATGTTAAAAATGCACTTCTTTAAAGTAGTTTTTTTATTATTTTAGGGTCATTGAACATTTTGACATAGTCAATAAATAACCTAACAAGTTGATAAAATTTTGTAAAATTCAAAAAATTATGTATTGATAATTTTAACTAAAATTGTGGTTCATTCTAAAAATTGCGCAAATTTTAACAAGCCTTAAATTATCTAAATTAAAATTTATTTTGCAAAAAAAAAGTTTTCAACCTCAAAATATGTGACTTTCATAAGAAATTGTATTCTCTATATTTTCGCTAAAAACGCAAAACGAATAAAATTTTATATTTGACTCAATTTTACTGTAAGTATTTAAGCACAACAACCGGTGTTACCAGATCTTGGCTTGTTTTTACCCTTGTTTCCACTCATAATCACTTAATTATAACTTTCTTATTACTATTTATTGTTTCAATAAGTTATTGTAATATATTTATGTATTAGTATTGTAAAGATTGCAAAGAAATAATTAATAAAAAATTACATGATTCCTGAGTCAGTATTGAAATGTATGTTTATAAACAGCTCGTCCTCACGTACGAACTTACAAAATTAATGAGAGAGGCGCCACTAGTGTTTACGCAGGTTCTCTCTAGTGTGAACGAATTTTCTCTTGATGGACGGCAGCTCGAGTAAGCAGCGTCTAAGCTATTACCAAAAATTTAGCACCGTTTTGAGCGTTTATAATAAATACTATAATTGTTTTTAATAACGGCCACATAGCAGATAAACTGCGAAATCACTCGAATCATGGCCAAAGTTCGTGGCCGCGATTTGCAGGCGAGTAGAGCCGCTATTTTTTTTTTAATCATTACTAAATATTTTGTGTTGTATTTCTTAAATGCAATAATAATAAAACTACTCTATTTTACTTATCTTACAGTTTATTATTTAAAATTAAGTTTTAAATATATTAACAATGTATAATAACAACAAAAATATTTATTTTGTTTGTATGTACAATTTATATACAGTAAACAGTTGTAAAAAAGTTATTGTTTAAGTAACCGATCCGTTATCATCTCGTAAAAATGTTTAAAAAAACAGATTTGTGAATTATGTCAAAGTGAAATTACTTTTCAAAGTTTTGCTTTAGATTGCACGAGATATGTTTCACACAATTGCAAAACAAGGAATTTCAATAAGATAAGAGAGAAATGGTGTAGATTTTTGTAATTGCTCTGTTTGTACAGGGTCATCCAACAAAGCCTGAACAAGGCTGGTTTGTGGCTTTCATCGCACTAAACAAAATGTGTAATATCAATCTTGTATATTTGTCCCTTATATGTAAGAATACTTATGAAAATGATCCCTATTAAAACACAAAAAAAGCAATTCTTGATGAGATACACAAATTTTTGGTTATTTTTTGAACTATCTTTAATTATATCTACAATAAATTGGTGAAAAAATCAGAATGGCAAGTGCCAAAAAAGACCTCCAAACTTGCCAAATTACTTGAAATTTTGCCATTTTAGACGTTTTTTGATCTTTTATTTTAGAAAAATATATGATGTGCTTTGTGCACTACAATTTTTTTTGTCTTTTATATTACAGTTAAGATTAGAAACTAGCATTCATTGATATTGGTGCGTTGAGCGCATCATGATTTTTTTTTACATAAAAGATTAAAAATCGTCCAAAAGGGCAAAAATTCAATACACATGGTCAGTTTGAGGTGTTTTTCTGATGATTGGCAATTCTGTTTTTTTAACCAATATATTGTAGATGTGAATAAAGATACTTTGACTTATTATTAATATATTAAATGGTCTAGATTGAAGCTG
The DNA here is from genome assembly GCA_019359885.1 of Listronotus oregonensis. NCBI lineage: Eukaryota > Metazoa > Arthropoda > Insecta > Coleoptera > Curculionidae > Listronotus > Listronotus oregonensis. Next base: position 56,702 of record JAHBCN010002041.1, read on the forward strand.
AATTTTCACAAATATAATGGGTGAAAAAAGGTCCATTTTTTTCATGAACGGAAGGTCACAAATATGGCCTTGTTCATTCTTTATTGGATGATCCTGTACATATTCTAAAACAATGACAAATTTAAGGAGCTAAATCTAAATATTAATCTGTCAAAAGCTATAAATAAATTATTATAAACAAATACAGACTTAAAAACATTGGTTCACAACCTTTATTTTATCTTTAATTCGTTTAGCGATATTAAATTTTAAAAATTGAGCCTTGACCAATTTAGTTTTAAAAAGTCACAGTTTAATAGGAGAGATGTCCTTATTACACTATAAAGGGCCATTCATTAATTACGTAAGGATGATTTTTAACGATTTTTGACCCCCCTATCCCCATGTAAGGGTACATAAAATTTCTCGAACACACCCTCCCTTTTCTTACGTAAGAACCAATCTAGCTTTTCTAAATAATAAAACGTTATTAGAAAAGGATCAGTTACACAGTTTGTCGTAAATCAAAAATTTTTATTCTTTAGCAATAAAAAATTGTAAAATAAGATGTAAATTGAAGTGCACATTATAGAATGAAGAAAACCATTCAGCATCTAAAATAGAACTAGATTTTTAATTATAAATTTCGACCTGTTAAATATTATGTAAGAATGGGTTTTACCCGCCTATCCCCCCCCCCCGATAAGGCATGTATAGATGTTTTTAATCCCCCTTCCCCTAGGGACCCTTACGTAAGTAATTAATGACTCCTAACGCCCTTAAGGAAACATGTATACAGGGTGTAAAAGGTATAAAGCTTTTTAATGAGTAGAGCTCAAAACAAGTCAAGTCAAGTTTGTATGACATATGTGTCAAAATTTGAACAGATTTTTGTCAAACTTTGGAAGGAATTATTTCTGAAAAGCTTAAAAATTGGAAACTTTCTCTTAATCGCCTTATCAGTGAATTTATAATAATAAAAAAACTAATTTTTAAATGTTTCAATATACAAATAAAAAAAATATTCATAATTTTTCTCCATTAAAAATTTAAAAAACAATTGGCAACAGCGCTACCCAGAAGCCTCGTGTGTGGTCCTCAGTTGTACATTGTGCGTACTGTCGCGATATTTTTGTCCATACAAATAAAAAAATATGTCGATATGTTATTCATTTACGCGAAAACGTCGTCGAAGTGAAGCTTGTGTAGAAACTAGAGGACGACATTTTGAGCAACTTGTTTAAACAAAAATGTAGCTGTTTCTTTTTTATAATAAGATACTTTTCTTTAAGCAAAATAAAAAAATGCTGTTTTAAAACATAATAATTTTGTGTGCCTAATTTTGTGGTAAGTACAATTATTTTTTAATTACAAATTAAAACCTCTAAAAAAAAAACAGCGTACTATGCCATATTTCGAAAACAATTAACTTTTGACCCATGTGTTTTTAACTATTTTGAATTGTTTTGAGCTGGTCGGATTTATATGTAAAGAAACCACTAGCGCGTTTATTTGTATTACTCTCCTGGCTTTGACTATATATAAAAAAAAATATAATTTACATTACATTTTGTTACTACATAATGAAATAGGTATAAAGCAGTTAAAACCGTGTATCAAATTCCCTATGAACACAGTAATTCATCCTTAAAATTAATAAATTAAATTAAATTTGAACATAGTTAACATTACATTTATTTTTTGCGTTTTTTTGGTGCAAACAACCATTGGAAATCTCATCTGTGTGATGTACATCATTACATCAAAAAAATCTTTCTATATCGACCTCTCTTTCGGCGCTTCTTTGTCAGAACTTACCCCACTAACCTGTTCCTTATAAGAATGGTTTTGTGTATTCCAAAGTTTGGAGTACAGACTATTAGGGTTCTGTAAAAGTGTGTGATGGGTACCAGTCTCGCATACAGCACCGTTTTCCAAGACGAAGATTTCGTCCGCGTCCATGATGGTGCTTAGACGGTGAGCTATGCAGATGGATGTGCGACCTTTGGTTGCGTTACGAAGAGCTTTGAGGATGTTCTAAAAAGTACATCACTGTTAACACATGCTTTGTAGCTTAAAAAAAATAATTGACTTTTTTATTACATCCAGGAACCGACAGATTTTTTTTAAGGTAAAGCTAATAAAAGGTACATTTTTGTCTGGGTTTTTTTTGTAACAAAGAAAACCAAGTTTTCACGGAATGAAAAGACAGGGTTCAAAGAATAAATATTAAGTGATTTTTTGAAAAATTTATAACTTTGATCCTTTTAAAGATGGAAAGTTATTCTTTCAGAAAATTATTGTTGCTACTATGTTGTTCAAACAAGCTAAGAATACGGGTAAATCTGTTTAAAAACTCGTCAAATTTAGAAATGATATTGGAAAATCATGAATCGAGATAAAACTTTTTGCATTCTCTTTAGAAAAAGATCAACTACAAAGTGTCGGAAAGAAACCCATTTCAAAAAGATGTTTTTACCTCATTTTTTCACCCTTTTTACCCCCAAGCATAAAATTATTTAAAAACTTTTTTTTTCATTTTTAATAGTTTATATAGGTTTTTTGGGCCATTGAATTCGAATATGATATTAGAAATTACATTTGAGGGCTAAAAAGGACTTAATTCACCCTTTTTTTACCCCCTACACCCCTAAAAAATTAATTTCGCTAAAAAAAAACATTTTGCCCAATTTTTAATGGTACATATAGGATTTTTTGGCCACCAAATTCAAATATGATATTAAAATTACATTGAGGGCCAAGAAGGGCTAAATTCACCCTTTTTTACCCCTACACCCCTAAAAAAAATTTTTCCCCATTTTTAATGTTACATATAGGTTTTTTGGGCCATTAAATTTTAAATATATTTCAGAAATTATAATAAGAGGGTTAACTACCCCTATTTTCATTCCTTTTACCCCCTACATTTATTGGATCAAGATGAATTTAAATCCGGAGTCAGAAATGAAATACAAGGGGATTGGGTAATCAAATTGCCCCCATCTTACCTTATGGGCATAAAATTGTCAAAAAAACATGGATTTTCATCACTAAAAATTTGTTAACAGTAAAAAGTCTAAAATGGGAAAAAAATTTTTTTAAGCAAAATTTATGTTTTAAGCATGTAGGGGGTTTAAAAGGGTAAATTCAGCCCTTCTAAGCCCTCAATAATGTGCCGAGAATACATTGCAAAAATGAAATGGAGCTTTGCAGGGCATAATGCAAGACAAGGTGACGAAAGATGGAATACCATTATCCAGAATTGAAGACTGTGGCTTGGACATCAGACAAAAGAACTTTCCGGGTTCTAAAACAGAATAGGTGGATTGGAAACAATTAGGAGAGGTCTATGTTCAAAGTTGGTTGAGAAGAAGAAGAAGAAAACCCTCAAACATAATTTTCAAAATCATATTTAAATTTAGTGGCCCAAGAAACCTATATGTACCATAAAAAATGCAGATTTTTTTTCAGCATTATTAAACTTAAATTTTTGTCCGATTTTAATTTTATTCTTGGTTGAAAAAACCAAACATTATTTAAATCTTTTAAAGTTTAAACGAAGAAAACTTCAAACATTGCGACCCCACTCTTGGAGCTAAGTATAGAGGGTCAAAAGCAAGCCCGGTTACCAAAACTAACTACAACTGACCAAAACTTACATGTTCGGTTATAGAATCCAAAGAACTTGTTGCTTCGTCGAAAATTAAAATAGGCGAATTTTTCAGAATAGCTCTTGCTATAGCCACTCTTTGCTTCTCTCCACCAGACAATTTAAGTCCTCTTTCACCAACTTGCGTCTGATAACCTTTAGGCCAGCTTATTATCGAATCGTGAATTTCTGCCAATTTTGCTGCCTGAATAACCTAAAAAAAAAATAGTTATTTAAATAATTGCTCAGCAAAGGCATTTAATTATTGTCCCTGGATAACAAAAAAAATATATCTCAGACGTTTCAATTTGCCTAAATCAATCTTTTACCATGGTCACCAAGATTTCATAAAACAAAAAATAGAGCTTTCCAAATTGTCTAAATAAAAAGCTGTATAAACATGTGTAATAAGATAAATATTAAAAGAGATATAAACAAATACGTAATTTTGACAAAAAATTGCAGTCCAAAATAGGGAAAAAGTTTTTTTTTTGTAATTTTTGGGTTTTTTTTTAATTATAATTCAATTATTTTATTTATTTGAATCCCAAACCACTTAAAATATGCAGGAAAAAACCTAAAAATTATTAAAATTTTTTCCAGGGGTATATCTTGAAAATATCCTAAAAATTCGGTTTTTAATTATAACTTAAAGTATATTTTATTTAGACAAAAATAAAATAAAGGTCTTGTAAAAATACATAGTTTATGTCCTATAAAGTTTGTGTATCTTTTATAGTTTTCGAGATATTGACGTTTTAAATTAAAAAAAAAATCGTTAGTATCTGGAATTACTCCTTTTCTCAATTTCTTGCTGTTTGACCATCAATTTTGACTTCAGATTTGTGTACTGCGAAAAAAAAATAGGTCAGAAAATCTTAATTCGACACCCAGCACACACCACTTTTTTTTTAGTGGACCTGTCTTATTAGGATAATATGCTAAACCATAAATCAAAATTCCCTCAAATTTATTATTTATTATTTATTCATGTACATATTGTTACGGACGTTAAAAATATTTGTTTAGTTTATAGAAATGTAGAAAGCTAGAATTATTAAATTTAGGTTTTTAAGAATAACTTTAGATTTTCTCATTTCAATTTAATGCCCTAGGACGCATCCATTCACATTTCTTGTGTCCTGTATTAAAAGAATACTTCCAGCTAATTCCAGACTTTTTGATTTATTTCCACGTTACTATAAACTGCGACAGGAAACTCCACAAGGGCCAGTGTATAATTGACTTTTGAACCATTGTTGCATTATTGTTACCATAGAAACCTTTGTGAACCTGAGTGCTAATAAAAAGGTATAAAACAATAACCCATGTTTTTACATGAGGTTTTTTAAAAAGTAGTTTACTTACTTCTTCTTCAGTTGCGTTAAGATCTCCATATCTCAAATTATGCAAAATGGTATCATGGAATAAAACAGAATCTTGAGGCACAATGGAAATTGATTTACGCAGACTCTCCAAGTCCACATTCCGGATATCCTGACCGCCGATTAATATTCGGCCGTTGGAAGGTTCAAAAAATCGGTAGAGAAGACGTACCAACGTTGTTTTTCTAAAAAATTAACGGTTTAATACAGACTGACTAATTTTAGTAGCTCTTGTATTACTAATATTAATGTTATTATTATTATTCATAAGAAAAACAAAGCTTTAAACACATTTTAATTATTTAATATCCTTTAGATGTGTTTCAAAACTACATATGTATTTTTTTTTAATGGGTTTTGATAACAAACCAATTCAGGGGAGGAGGGGCGGTCTGCAGCCTCCCTCCTCAAAATATATTACAATAATATTTTATTTTCTCAAATAGGTATCTTACAAAATTACATAATAATAATTTTTAATACATGTATATTTGTAACAATATTAAAACAAAGTATTTTCGGAATAATATGGTTTTATATAGGCAGCCTCTCCCCCCAACCTTAATCCTGGCTACACCAACATTTGGTAATACTGGCAGTGATGGCTGTTAAAACAAACTATAGTTTATAGTTAATCCTAATACCAAAAAAATCATTATAATCACGTAAATTTCTGTAAAAATAGGGCTTATTTTTAATTTTTTGCTTACCCAGATCCTGATCCTCCAACCAATGCAATCTTTTTACCAGGAGCAATACTCAAACTAAGACCATTTAAAATGTTTTTCCCTGGTCCATACTCAAAACTCACATTATCAAAAACTATATCTGATGATTTAGAATCTACATATAAGTAGGAAGCTTCTGGTTTACTCTAAAAATAATAATACATTATTCCTACGAAAAATAGGGAAAGAAGTATTTTAAAGCATATACCAAGTTTTAGCTAAAGAACCCTTTAAAATCAACATGCTGAATGTTCCACCTAAAATTCAACAATTTACCTTGATTTTACTGTCCATAGACATTAAAGTAAACATGGTTTGCATGTCGATAAGAGCTTGCCTAACTTCTCTATATACACTTCCCAAAAATCCTAAAGGTATTGAAAGCTGGAATAGTAGACCATTTACCATAACCAAATCGCCTACAGTCATATTTCCTAAAAAAATGGTTATTCATAGGCTATGTCAGCTTAAAATAGGTCACCATTTTTTTAACTTTTTTTGAATATTTTTTTATCATGATGAGAAACTATCTTTCTCTTCCCTCTACTGCAAAAGCAAAAATAACATCTTAATTTTTTAAATCTTGCCGGGGGAAAAAGCACTTGTTTTCCTCTAAGGGGAAACTGCTAGGGGCAAATTTATTGGCTAATTCTTCGGACCAGAAGCCACGAAAATACTATAGAAGAGGTCAGTTCCATTACAGCTTAGTGGGCTTAAGAAGAAAGTTTTCTTAAAAGAGTGAGATCCTTTACAACCGAAAGGCTCTTATTTTGGATGAAATCCCGAAGTGTTAAAATTGTTTGGAAAAGTTTTTCGGAAATTTTGGGAAAACAAAATTTTTTAAACAGAAGTTGATTTAGATTATAAAAGAAAATTTTAAAAGGTTAGAAAGTAAAAAAAATACTTTCTGGCTTGAATAGGAACCTAAGTTTTTCAAAATGCTGTGACTATGGTTTAACATATTTATAAATTAAAGGTTTTTGACTTTTCAACGAACTTTTTTTCCACAAGAACATGACTCGTCTTAGAAAAGACCTACTTACCTTTAATAATTTCATTGGCGGCCAAAATCATAATACCACTTAAGGCAGCGCTAAAAATGGCGTTCTGTCCAAAATTAAGCATTGCCAAGCTGGTACTCGTCTTTAAACTTGCATCTTGGTATTTTTTCAGAGCGTCGTCGTATCGGTCGGCTTCATATCTCTCATTGTTAAAATACTAAAATATATTTTTATATTTCTTATATAATCTTAAGAAATTTAACATACTTTACCTTACCTTAACTGTTTCATAATTAATTAAAGAGTCAACAGCTTTATTTCCAGCTTCGTTTTCAGCTTTATTCATGAAAACCCTGAATTTGGTGCGCCACTGGGTCACACCCAATGTATATGCTGCATATATTCCTACACAACCCATAGATATACCTAAAAATCGGAAAAAAAAGAAACAAAACTAGTCAGTTGTATAAAGAGTGCCAATATGTATTGTAAAGATAATTTTAGGTCTAAAATGAAACTGCACCTGCAAAAGCCGCTCCACATTTAATTCCCAAAATAGAAGATACCAAAGCCAGTTCAAAAATTGTAGGCACAATATTAAACACCATAGCCGTCAGTACAAAATTTATACCTCTTGATCCTCTATCAAGAGTTTTAGAAAGAGCACCTGAAAAGTGAAAAAAAAAATCAGATCCTTACACTAATGTGATTCTTTATAAACTACAATTTTTTATAACCAGTTCCTCATTACCTGTTTGTCTACTTAAATGAAAGGATAAATCCAAGTTATGTAAATGTAGGAACACATTTTTGGCAATTTTTCTAATTGAATGTTGTGCTACTCTTGCAAAAACAGCATTTCGAAGTTCGTTAAAACCTGCAGCACCAGCCCTAGCAATACCATCTAAAAAATAGTTATTTATTAACATGGTGTGACTAATTTTCTGTTTAATTTTGATAATCATTGCCCACAAGAATTGAATTGAGTTTCAGTGATCTTTTAACTAAATCACTGTCTCTCATTATGGAGATAAATCTAAATATGAATAACCCTTTTCAATTATGAACAATATGAAATTATTAGGTTCATAATAATTTTAAAAAGTGCCCCTATACACTGGGGTTATCCAGTAAAAACAAGACAAACAAGAAAAAATTAAAATTCTCAGTCAGTTTGGTTGTTATTGACCATAATTGTTTTTTTTAATTAATTTAAAAAAATTAATACTCACACCCTAGTAGTAAACTTGTAGCCACCGTGGCAACTGTTTGCGGGGCTGTGTCCATGTTTAAAGCAGCCCCAGCATTGAGGTAGTCCACTGAATATTTAAAAAGGAATGGAACACACACATTCATTAATTTAGCTCCGATCAACAAAGAGACAGCTAGTTTCACTCTACAAAAAATATATACAGAGTGGTTGATAGGTGAGAATTTGATCATTTATTATAGTTATTATAAACAGTAAAAAAAGGTCATCAATCTATGACAATAATTATTATAGAAGAAATAATAATTTTAAAATATTTTTCAAGAAAATATTAAACTTGTTTTAAGGTAATTGAAAAAATATGTGATAATCAACGCAAAGCAAGTTTTGAAGTCACTAATGTTGGATCAGCCTAGAAACATTGTCTTAGGTAAATAAATAATATGTCAAATAATATATAATATAACAAATTAGTTTTGGAATTTTGATTTAATTTAATAAAATTTCATATTCCAAATAAAAAAGTATTTTAAAAAATATCAGTATAATATATAAAACACCAATGCTTCCTATCTTTATTTAATTTAAAAGAGCTAATGTACCCCTTTCTCTCTTACATATTATAATAGTAGATTTAAATATAGAATATGTCTTTATCTTCTAGCATTTTTGCATAATTTAGAAATAATAATTTTTTAGATTATAAATCATAATTACTTTGTTATACTAATCACCTGCCAATGTTTTTATTTATCATCATTATCATATTAAATTGGTTAGATTTAATATATTTTTCACATAGAGTACATTTTGGTATTTATCCATGATGACTAAGCAAAAACAACATACTTATGTTTAATCTGAGTTCTAACTAAACAGACACAAATGATAACAAGCTATTTAATACCTAATTATCAAAGGAATTGTTAAATATTTACCTATCCCTTATATTTTTGTTGTCTTTTGGCCAAATATACTGCCACATGGCCCCAATCATTTGGGTTCCGTAACAGTTTTGCCTTCTAAAGGAATTGCATCTCGGGATAGAGCAGAAGCCCCTGGATGAAAACATCCTCTGGCTGGCTGGCTTGTGGGAAGACGTGTAATATGTGCTTTGTTTAAGACTAATGATAAAACACTTCCACTGACTTTTGAAGGCTTTTCTGGTTCTTTTTGTGAGGTGGAAGACTAAAAGAAAAACATTTTATTGGGGTACCAATCAATTTATGTAAAGATTGAGACTTTAAAGGAAGTGTTATTTAAATAAATTGGTAGAATGCAACAGCAAATTAAAATAACTTTGATCGAGCTGATTGTGGAGTTTTTGGTTCTTAAATATATCCATACAAAATTGATATTTATAACTCTAAAAAAGCCCTCTTATACTAAAATTGTTACATAAAGATTGTAACTGATAAATATGCTTTTTAGCAAAGTACAAAGCAAAATATTGCGCTTACATTAAAACAAGAAATATTACGTAATATTTACCTTTTGAATCTGATAAACCAAAGGTTGGTGTGACTGAAAATGTTTCCTTTTAGCGCTTAAGTGACAAAAGTTTCTAGTTTTTATTGATGATTTAAATAAATTTGTAATAATTTTAAATTAACCTCACTTAAATATAAAACAGTCGCCATGATGGTACAAATGAACTACTAAACGTCAAAAGGGCTGTCACTTGTCAAAATTAATTTATCAAGGATCATACTTTAAAAGGTTTGATTACTCATCAATCATAAATTTTGAATCTTCGAGCAAATATTTGCTAGAGGCAGCCCTACCGTTTGACCATGCGAACAATGTGCGAGAAAGAAAGCGCCAATAAAACTAATCGCTTTCGCTCCGCGTGCTGATTGATCGTCGAAAAGGGATATATACCCCGCCGGTATTACGGTATATGCTCGACGGCTTGGAATGCTTTATACAGGAGGGTAGAGAGATAAGGAACACCATCTCTTATGGCTGTTTGGCTCAAAAGGTGGCCCAGAATAGCATTAAACAAAGAGGCGCTGGTGTAGCGGGGGGTATGGTGTGAACCAATGACCATAGCCGCTTTCCAGCCTGCCGTTTTGTGCACGCCACGAACCACCTGTGCACCTATATTCTCCAAGCAGACGTTCCAGCCAAGTTTTTTGATTTTGCGTCCGACGCGCATTAATTGCTTTCCCCTTTCCCCTGAAGGATCTACCTTTCATTTTGTGTTCGAAGCCCAAGAAACGTTTTTAAAGGTTAGGTAAAAGTAAATTCGTTTCGTCACGTTCCATGTGGCGTTTAAAGCACGAAGGCTAAAGCCATTAAGCTCATGCACTTCAAACGCAGAACAGATGGCAGCTGGAAAGCGACTCATGACCACAATATGTACATAAAGTGAAGTTTAAAGACGGGCTCTAAAACACCAGCATCATCTTAATTTACTGCAATTTAAGGGCCATTTTTGTAACACGGGGATGGTGATCCTGGCCTTTAGAATCCATGCACTGTTGAGTATTGTTGGTGGCCTAGTTGTGTGGCCTGATAACAATCTCAGATTTCACAATGTCGGAAAGCAACGTTGCCACGTTTTAGCCGTACCAGATTAATAAATTCTGGCCGTAACTATTTTGTTTAGTAAAAACATCTTTTTCCTTTAATTTACATTAGTTATAGTTGTTGAGGCATGTTAAACAATATATTATGGTAATTGTCTCGAAAGTTGCCTCCTCTCCGATTTTGACCAAATTTGGTATACGCGGGTTTTTCGGCAACGTTTCGTTTACGAGATATTCATCATCAAAGTTAAAAATGAAACTAATCTAATTTTCACTATATTCCCCCTTCTTTTTGTACAGAATTCTGATTGTTACACTAAAGTGGCACACAATATTTATAAACACCTTTTAAAACCTTGTATTTTTATTTATTTTACACCTTTTTTCCAATAAATTGCAAACTTTCAAGTTCAAAGGCAGCAACCACATTTGTTTACAAAAAGGCTAGTGTATACATGGTTGCCTACACGTTGCGGCGGGTGAAAGTGGAGGTTTGCAATTAAATGAAAAAAATGTAAAATTAATATAAAAACAAGTTTTTAAAAGGTGTTTGTGAAATATTGTGTACCAATTTGGTGTTAAAATCAAGAATTCTGTGCAAAAAGAAGGAGGAATAGTGTAAATAAGGTAAGTTTTATTTTCAACTTTGATGATGAATATCTCGAAAACGAAACGTTGCCGAAAAAAATATTTTTCAGATTCGTAATCAGCGCCCCAAAAAACCCCCGCATACCAAATTTGGTCAAAATCGGAGAGGAGGCAACTTTCGAGACAATTACCAATATATTTTTTTTTAAAGACAGAATTAATTTTTTAATTAGGTGGTAATGTTTATTTTTTTGGCGAGGATCACTCGGCAATTCTTAATAAAAATAATAATTTTTTTGTATGTATGAAAATATATATTACACACAAAAATAGCTGATAAAAGCGTTTTTTAAATTTCAAACTAGAAATAAAGGGGATAGAGGAAGAGCGTTTTAAAAAAATAAGGTAATCTTTTACTTATCGGGCCCATCGCCGATTTTATTCAAATGTCATACCTATAGAGAGGTTTTGAAATAGGAGCTAATCACGAATCTAAAGTAATTTTTTTGTCGGAATCCTTTAGTTTTTAAAAGTTTAGTTTTGGTTGGTTTTGCGAGATTTTCTAATCGCAGACTCATCAATTATATCGTCGTATGAAATCTTGTTAATTAGTTCTGTGTGTATGCACAAAAAAGCAAAGGCGTTTTTCTTTTCTTAAACTTCTCTGGCCCGAACAATTAGTTGCTGTTATACAAAGAGCCATGCGAACTGCTGTATCCAAGTCTCTAGACCTCTTTAATAGTTAACTCTGGTTGCAAATTAAAATTAATTTTTTTAAGTTTTTCTTTTATGTGCCCAATTTATTTTCTCGAAAACGAAGCAAGATAGGAAAAAATATGAAGAGACAAAAAATTTGTATTTTAGTTGCTTAACCAAAAAAAAAAAACTGAATAAAAATGTAAAAAGTCAGTGGCGTGCATTTTTTTACAAATATTTTTAATAAAGTGTCCCCTGAGACGCCACTGGACTTAATAATTTTAATTTAATTTGGCCTTAATTATGCTCTTAGTACTAGAAATAACACTGACAAATTTCAAAAAAATCGGCTACGGGATATTTAAGATAATTATGTTTTTTATTTTTAAAGTTTAACACCATCTTAAAAACCGTGCATCTTTATAGAAAACTTTTTATATTTTTTCAAATTTGACCGTGCATTTTTTAAACACCCCATATAAATATAATTCTTTCTAATTCCCGTAAGACACAAAAAAAAATTGGCCCCAGATTTGCCACCCCTAAAATCTGTCGCCCTAGGCTTCAGCCTACCCAGCCTACTGGTAAATCCACCACTGACGCGACTCAAGGACGGGTAGTTTATTAGCGGTAAAACTGAAACCTCAGTATTATTTCCACTTACTCTTGTCCAGCGGTTTTACGTCAGTGTATATGTACAGGGTGTCCGGAAATGACGATAAAAAATTTTAAGGTATGATTCTACATAAAAAGATATGAAAAAAAGTTTTTATTACCATAGGTCCAGAAATTCTTCCAGAGGGATCTACAGGCCCTTGAAGATGGTGTCATAAAAGTGGTTTTTATTTAATTTATTAGATTAGGATCTACTTACAATACAGAAATTAACTTCTACGTATAAGTTAAAGTGATTGGAGGTCACTTATTAAAAATATCAGGTGACCCATATTGTAAACAGTGGCGTGGGAACAAAGGGGTGTTAGTTATTTAGGGTCATATTTTTTTACGCCAAGTGTATTTTCGCTATCTTTTAAATAAATTTTGTTTCTTTGAACATTTTTACCTAAGAAAGGTTCCTGGTATAAAGTCGTATAATCGACGGTTTTCGAGATAAACGGACTTAAAAGGACGACTGCAGTGCATCGAGCATTAAAGTCCGTTTATCTCGAAAACTGTCGACTATACGACTTTTTACCAAGGAAACCTTTTTTACATAATAATGTTCAAAATAACATAATTTATTTAAAAGATAGCGAAAATACACTCGGCGAAAAAGAATATGACCCTAAATAACTAACTATCCCTTTGTTCCCACGCCACTGTTTGCAATATGGGTCACCTGATATTTTCAAAAAAGTGACCTCCAATCACTCTAACTTATACGTAGAAGTTAATTTCTGTATTGTAAGTAGATCCTAACAAATTAAATAAAAACCACTTTTATGACACCATCTTCAGGGGCCCGTACCCGAAGCATATCCGGACCTATATTAAAATGAACTTTTTTCATATCTTTGGTAATTGTCTCGAAATTTGCCTCCTCTCCGATTTTGACCAAATTTGGTATACAGGGGTTTTTTGGGGCGCTGATTACGAATCTACTAAATTTTTTTGCAACGTTTCGTTTTTGAGATATTCATCATCATAGTTAAATATGAAACTAACATTATTTTCACTATATTCCCCCTTCTTTTTGTACACAATTCTTGATTTTTACACTAAAGTGGCACACAATATTATCAAAGATAATACTACTACGGATAGATGGTTCATTTAAATGGGGCGTTTTGAATCAGTTCGGAGATATCAATGCTTCCGTAAATGCGAATAAAAGTAAGTCGGTAACCCCTGCCCCAGTGAAACGAGATACGAAACCATGTGCGTCATTGCCAATGTCTGTCGCTTGTACCTTATTCGGAATACGAAGTAGCGAAAGCGGGCGGCTAAACGTATTGTGTATTTTCTAGTCGCGTTTCATCACGCCAATAGTAAAGGCCTGCCGGCAACACTGTTTAACTTTCGTTCAATGATAGCGCGAAAATCTCTCGATGGACATCGGCTCGCGTTAGCCAAAGTCCATTAGGGGTATCAAAAATATAGCATTGAATGGTTCATCTTATCCGTAGCAGTATTATCTTTGATATTATATAAACACCCTTTAAAACCTTGTATTTTTATTTATTTTACACCTTTTTTCCATTTTAAGTTCAAAGGCAGCAGCCATATTTGTTTACAAAAAGCCTAGTTTATACAGGGTTGCCGCCACGTTGGGGCGTGCGAAAGTGGAGATTTGCAATTAAATGAAAAAAAAAGGTGTAAAATAAATATAAAAATAAGGTTTTAAAAGTTGTCTGTAAAATATTGTGTGCCAATTAAGTGTAAAAATCAAGAATTATGTGCAAAAAGAAGAAGGAATAGCGCCCCAAAAAACCCCCGTATACCAAATTTGGTCAAAATCGGAGAGGAGGCAACTTTCGAGACAATTACCATATCTTTTTATGTAGAATCGTACTCTAAAATTTTTTATCGCCATTTCCAGACACCCTGTATATTTTGTAACTCTTAGGGTTTTTTTGCAATAAATCCGGCTTACCGAAACCTATATTTCTTACTGCGTTTTTCCCGCCGACTCTTCATATGTTTTCGTACCTATTATTTTAAAACTTCTCGAATATCATCAAAACTAATTAGACATTTTTATCATGTTTTTGAACTATTAAGCTTAAAGATCTGTATAAAAACATAAGTATTTAGCCAATATCTCGTTTTTTTTTAACTAATTAACAAAATCAGAATACACATCTCAGAACCAATAACACAAATAATTTTGTTTCGAAATATTTTCTCAAAAACAAAATTAAAGCAATTAAGATGTTTGTAAAAGCTCCAGGACATAAATAGCAAACAAACAAACAAATATATTTGTAATTTTTTATCTAATCTTTTTGTTATAATATAATAACTGTTTATTACATAATTTTTGTTATTTTTAAAAACAGGATGCATTAATAAACTACAATAAATAAATCGTTTTACGCATTTAAGTTTAATCGATGAAAATTCTCAATTGTATTCATAATTTTATTTAATTTATTTATTAACACAATTTTAAAATTAAGCTTACGTGTTTGCTTACGTTTTTTTACTTAAATTTATTATAATTATCAACCCTAAATGTACTATAACCAAAGATTATTTGAAAATCTTTAACAAAAGTTTAGATGTACAGTACGTTCCACAATAATTCGTTGATTTCTCGTTTTACCTGTTGTATATCGATCGTTTCTGCTACTGTTAGTCGTAAAACTCATGTAGGCTCGGACTTAAAATTTCCTTTATTTATTATTGTACCTACTTATTGGTATATTATGTAGGTTAAATGCAAATTGCAGGTGTTGAATATAAAGCAATCTTTTCGTTTTAATTCATCAGTCGTTTGGAGTTTATCAAGGTATTGTCGTGTGTGTTATTGAGCATCCAGGATAACTAACCTAAACTATTAATATTAGTAGGTAATCCGGACCTGTACCCTTTCAAAAGGTGCGGTGAGTACACATTAGATATTTGTCAGGCAACTTATTTATGGCAGGGGGTTGTCATTTAAATTTTATTGCGGTCGAGAAATCAACGAATTATTGTAGAATGTACCATATTTTTAACATAAATTTCATTAAAAAAATTTGTGTTTCGAGCTTCACCCTAAATCTGCGACATCCATATCGCAACAACAAAAAATTAGTTTTTAACAATTATTTTTTTTATGTAATTCTTATCAGTAACTTAAATTTTTAAAAATGTTAATTATACAAATTATGATTGACTGTACATTTCAACCCTTAAAGCCAACCCTTATGATGAAATTAGAAAAAAAACAGTTGTATAACAACGGTTAACAGCATCCAAATAACCTCATCTTTGAAGGGTGATTTTTTTAACAATTACTATTGAAATGGCTGTTAAAAACGACTTTGGAAGATATCTTAAATGTAGTTCGGGAGGCCACCACAAAAAACAAGCCAATAAGAGATACGCATAAGACATTTTTTTTATATGACTATGAACTGCTGCCTCAGCTTAGCGGGTTCAAATTGCATTTTTTCTCACCTTGAAAAAAATCGGAAAAAATCGGTATTTTTAATATACCTCAAAAACTATTGATTTTAAGAAAAAAAGATATATAATTGATGGTCTAGGGCAGGGGTTTCCAAACTACGGCCCGAGGGCCACATCCGGCCCGCGGACAGATTTTGTCCGGCCCGCGGAGAGCTAGCATACTTGAAAACTCCTTTTAGAGAACAAATAATTTTTATAGCAAATTAAATTTAGTTTACTGAAGTATTCTAATTTTATGTTGAATAATTATTAATATGACATCTACATTGATATGGTCATGGGCTAACTCCGCTAACTCATAACATTCTTGTAGGCTTATTGTTATTGTTTTTGTGATAAGTTGGATAAAAAAACACAGAATTGTAATGAGTAAAGACATGTATAATATGCAGAAAATTTAACTTCAGTATATAATAACTAACAAATTATTGAAATGAATCCAACTAACATTTTATACATTTTAAATAATCACATAACTTATAACAAACATAAAGACATATGAAATACTAATGAGATTTATGTAATTGAGATTTTCCACTGACAATAGTTTGTAGTTGTGGACTAATTTTACTTGTACCAATTATTAAAAGAAATTTAAGATGCTCATCAGTTAATTTCGATCTGTAAACATTTTTGTGTACTTCATTTTGGAGAAGGTTTTCTCACACAAATAAGTAGTACCAAAAACAGAAAACAGACCACGAGCAAATTTATGCAAATTATCAAATTGTGTCAGTGGAAGACTCTTATAAAATTCCAACAAAGATGAGTTTTGATATTTGTTCTTAATTATATCACTGCATTGTAGATCAATCATTTCCATTTGAAGTTCCGGGGCTAGGGTTTCATTGTCAGTATCAAAAGGATTCTGAAAAATCTTAATTTGATTCGCAATCGCATCAAAGTCCGAGAAACGAGTATCAAAATTTATCTTCAAAGCACTCAAAGTTTCGATTGCAAAATCGATAGGAAACTCAGTCTCAGTAGTGTGGCTGAATATTTCACATGTTTTAAAATGTGAAAAACATTTACTTCGTAGTTGTGATTGAAACAGTCTCAATTTCTTCCGGAATGATTTGATATTAGTGTATAAATCAGGAAGATGCTGGTTTTCTCCTTGCAATCCCAAATTCAGTTCGTTCACATGTTTTGTCAAATCAACATAGAATGCTAACTTCAACAGCCATGCGTTGTTTTGTAATTCAGTAAGAGGGCGATGCTTTTCATTCAAAAAAATTTCGATCACTGCTCGAAGTTTAAAAAAGCGCCGAAGGACTTTCCCACAACTAAGCCAGCGTACGGCAGTATGATAAGGTAAGTCAGTTTCTCCAATCTCTTCAATAAATTGTCGGAATTGTCGGTGATTCAGCCCAAAAGATCTGATAAAATTAACAGTTGATATGACTGGTTTCAGAACGTCAGACATATCCAAACATTTTCCGCACAAAGACTGTTGATGAATGATACAATGTAAGACTAATGGTTTTGAACCACCGTCATTTTCTACAGCCTTTGACACAAGAGCGACCACTCCTTTATCTTTCCCACTCATGTTTTTGCCTCCATCAGTTGTAATACATTTCAAGTTTTTCCATCGAAGGTTCTTTTGATTAATGGCCATTTCAACTCCTTTAAAATATCTGTACCAGTAGTTGTGCCATGAATACTATACATATCAAGAAGTTCTTCGTGCACTTCATAGCTTTTATCTACTCCTCGAATATAAATCAACACCTGAGCAGTATCTGACACATCCGTTGACTCATCCAAGGTCAAAGAAAACCACTCAAAATGTCCATTTTTGTCGAACAGTTGAGATGATATATTTTCAGCGATGTTTTCTACCTTCGAGCCACAGTGTTTGCTGACATACTGACAGTTTTTAATAAATTTACCTTTTCAGGGCACATTTCTTCGGCTACTGCAATTTGCATTCTTTGCTCATTTCTCCATCGGTGAATGGTTTTCCACGTTTTGCAATTTCAAGAGCCACACGAGCTGGCACGAGTTGCAGCCTCTTGTTCAGTTTTGAGTTTTGTAAATGAAGATTGCTGCGATTTCAATCCGCGCTGCATAGCTTCGAATTTTTCTGTCCGCAAACTTCCTGTATATTTTGAGTAATTTTGAAAATGTTTTGTTTCATAATGACGTTTAATGTTATATTCTTTGAGAACGGCTATGCTTTCATTGCAAATCAAACATAGCGCCTTGTTACTGGACTCAATTACGAAATACTGAATGTTCCACTGATCTTTGAATTTTCTGCATTCACTATCAATTTTTCGCTTCTTTTCCATACTACTAATTCACACACAAAAGCAACAATTCAAATCAAAATACTGTTATAAAGATATCTTAAACTTAAACACGCACAGACACGTTTTAAGGAGGTATGCAATATTTTATTTAACAACAGTGTCATAGGAACTGACTTGTGGTTGCGCCACTAGCCTTCTTATATATTCCAATTACTGCCATCTAGAAGTGAGTGGAAGACACCAGAACTTTCTCGAACCAACGAGATTATTCTGTACGTGCTATTAGCGCCATCTGTTAGCGATAGAAGGTACTACCTATTTCCGCTTGTGTCCACCAGATGTCGTGTCACGTTACTCCTCATGGCTCGTACTCTACGACTAATCTAGAAATTACAGATAATGACAGGAAAATTAATAATATGCAGTGTTGCCGTTTTGCGGACTTTAGTCCGATTTGCAGCCTTTTTTAAACGTTGTGTACTTTTTCGGACTTTTTTTTTCATCAGTGGACTATTTCACTTCTTACCACCGGCAACAATGATAATATGGTTTTGGCCCTCGGAACTTACTGGAATAATCAGTATGGCCCTAAGGCTGGAAAGTTTGGAGACCCCTGGTCTAGGAAACCCCACTCAACAAGAGATAATTCGTATACACGGCAGGAAGCAGCACTACAGCTGCACTACATAAGCTTGTTGGAAACTTGGAAAAATGTCGAGATACGAAAGACTACGCTCTAGTGGCCTTTCTAGACATAGAAGGAGCATTTAATAATACCACGACAGTGGCAATATGTAATGCACTTGAGAAGCATGGTATCGACAAGACTATCATTCGATGGATCCGTCTGATGCTAACTGATAGGAATGTCATCCTGGAGGTTGGAGATACCACAACTGAGGCTACAGTCAGCAGAAGATGCCCCCAGGGAGGCGTCTTATCTCCACTCCTATGGAACCTAGTCATGAAATGGACTACTGGAGAAAATCAGTAGGAGAGGTACACATATACAAGCCTTTGCAGATGATGTGGCCATTATGGTCAAAGGTAAACATGCAAACACGATAGTGGATATTATGGAAACAGAGCTGGCAATGGTGGCAAAATGGTGTCAGGAAAACGGACTGACAATCAATCCATCAAAAACAGAGCTCGTATTATTCACTAGAAGGAGAAAACATACCGGCTTAGGAAAGTGAAGTTCGATGAGAGAGAACTAGAATACTCCAGTACAGCCAAGTATATCTTGGAGTGATACTAGACGACAAGCTGAATTGGAAAGCACATCTTGAAATGGTAGTGAAGAAAGCCACAGGATCGCTATGGCTCTGTAGAAGAGTCGTAGGACGGGACTAGGGACTTTCTCCTAAGGTCATGAAGTGGATATACGAAGCAGAGCGAGCAAAGAAACTCAAGAGATTTAAAGAAATTGACCAAAACTTAATGCTGGCCTATTTTTACAAAAATGGTTAAAGTATTGTACATAGGTAATAATTTTGTTATTTGTTTTAGGCAAAAGTTCTTAAAGCTTCCAGTTTATTGGCTATTTGTATGTATATTGTTTTTTTAATATTTATAGTCAACTGTTTAAAGTAAACGGTTTTCTTTCTTGTTAAATCGTGTTTCTATGAAGTAATGGTTGTTATGCTGTAATCGTTGATATGCTGTAAAATGGTCTATTACTGTATGATATTGAGGTCTGTAATGTAGTGCATTACGGTACAAAATAAAAAAAAGATATATAAAATTCATATTTTTTTAACCCTAGTTTTTTAAATATTTAAGTTTATTTAAGTCTGAAGGGCCCCAAAAAGAGGTTTTTTTATTCAAATGCAAACTTCCAACAGTCATATCTTCGGTAATTTTCATTCTAGAGGATTTTTTTTAAATCCTACAATTTTGTTATGAACACTGTTTACATAATGTTTCTTGGTTTTAAGGTTACATAAAAAAAAAGAAAATTTTTCGAGGAAATTAATTTTTTAATTTCTAAATTTAAGTTTCTTCTTTTAGGGAATGGAAATATAAGCTTGGTTTTATTTTTTTACTGTTAATTTATTTTAATTTAGATAATAAAAAGAACCCTCATTAAGATACCAAGACAGTGTGCAATTCATGCACGTCCAAATAATTTGTGGTTATCTAAAAAATGTTAATAAGAAAATGTTGAGTAAGGTTACTAATACAATCATCTTTTTAATGAATGACAAAATACACGTATTATTTTGCACACGTTTATTGGTGCAATTTTTTTTAACTATTGCCTCATATTTTATTTTGAATTTCAAAAACGAATTATTGATAAATAAATAATTTATTACATTCTTGACTACAATGTATGATTTATTTATGGTGATATGACCAATTGATAACTTGGCAATAAAAACCATTATCATTAATAAGGTGTAAAATATCTATTTAATTTGGAACAAGAAATATTTGTAGGCATAGATTTTTAAATTTTAAACTGAAAGTACTTTTTTTTATCTTATCACTCATTCATTGGTCGTGAGTTTTTCCTTGATCCCAGAGGATTAAAATCAGTTGATATGGCACTGCCAACTGCCCTTCCCGGAAAAGCTATGTACCTAGCTTTTTATAGCACGACTCTACTGGTTTTCGCAAAAATCATAAGCAGATTTAGTGGAGAGAGAGAGAGAGAGAGAAAACATTATGTTTATGTTAATACTTCGTATTTTTGTTACCCTTCTTAAATATTGCTAATGTGTTTATTACACTCGGCTCAGTGGGATAACTAGTTAAGCAAAGATAACAAAAAAATACGTCTCTGATAGTAAGAAATAAAATACAAATGAACATTAAGCTCATTAATATTCAGACAAGGGTGTTTGGATTCGATGAGGGTTGTTTCACAAGATAATGGATTTTTAATTAAGTAATAGACTACAGCAATTTCTATACGGGATGGAAAATATTGTAAAGCAATCGACGCTTTCGGTTTTACGTTTATGGAATGCGTGTGACTGGACTGAAGATGACGTACATGTATTACCCGAAGGCAAAAAATTAAAAGTTGTTCAAGCTTACAGGCGTACAGGTTAATTTTTTTTATTAATATTAAAATTAGCCACTCTGTTTTTAAAACACCCTGTATACCACCAATATTGTTAATAGTGTAAATATGTTCTATAGTTTTGTGGCGGATTCATTTTTCAGTTTGTTTTATTTGGGATACTCGCCTTACTACTTTTTGGAAAATGGGACCCCTACGGTCCAGGTCCCGGGGTATACGAGCTGACCCTGTCCAGTGTTTGACCCTACGAACTTGAAGATCACCTGCAACAAAAAAGAAGAAAACCCCCCAAAAAACCCAAAAAATCACAAATACTAATCTACGTTTCGGTGGCAAGTCGTTGTAAAGATAGAAACTAAAACAAAAATTAAACAAAATTTTAAGAAATTTTTGATCTGAAAATTCTGATAGATTTTTGTACTTTTTAATGACGTTTTGTCATTAATGACACTAGGTTATTCGACTGGTGTATGTGTGTTAATTGATTTTAAGTTTACCTGAATTTACTTCAGCATCAACCATAGGTAACCATGTATTATTTAAATTAACAGATATTGATGCTACCCATGTGTCATTATTTAATAAAATAAATGCAAGCATTCCAGTTTATTATGTGGTTATTACAAGGAAGTGCAGGGCAGCGGGAATAGGGGAGTTGGCCCCGCGAAATTTGCGCAATGAATAGTAGGTCAGAGCCGGATTTCCATAATTCTTTGTTACTATCTATAAAATTGATATCATCAAATGTCAAATTCCAACATTTACTTTTTTTTATTTTTTGCACAAAATTGTTGGTTATTAAAGGATACTACTATAGAATATTTAAAATTATTGTGTAATATTAGATTTTATATCATCTGATATAATATGGAAAGAATAGATGGCGCCACTTTACTGCCTTCTATTCTTTGTAAATAAATAAAAACACAATTTTTTAAAATAAATTTCAAACATTGTATGATAGTATTATGTACTTATCACCAATTTTGTGATAAAAGAAGGGCAAGATAGTGTAAATGAGTTTAATCTAATCCTAAGATTCTGGTTGTACATTAAAAAATGAAAATTTTTATAACTGCTTTTTAGGCATATACTTTTCACTAATTACAAACATTCATGAGACAGAATAACAGCGGTTAAAAATGTTTAGTAACTTTTGGTATCTGAGTATCCATTGTAACAGTATCCGTTAAATATTAACAATTCTTGATTTTTACACTAAAGTGGCACACAATATTTTATAAACACCTTTTAAAACCTTATATTTTTATTTATTTTACATCTTTTTTCCGTTAAATTGCGAACTTTTAAGTTCAAAGGCAGCAGCCACATTTGCTTAAAAAATAAAAGTGTAAAAAAGGTGTAAAATAAACATAAAAAAAGTTTTTAAAAGGTGTTTGTGAAATATTGTGTGCCAATTTAGTGTAAAAATCAAGAATTTTGTGCAAAAAGAAGGAGGAATAGTGTAAATAAGGTTAGTTTGATTTTCAATTTTGATGATGAATATCTCGAAAACGAAACATTGCCGATTTTTTTTTAGATTTGTAATCAGCGCCCCAAAAAACCGTATCAAAATTGTACTTCCTTTCATTCAATTAGAGGGACCTGTATATATTAAAATTTGCCTGGTCTGCCCAGTAATCAATAATTTTGATCCTTTAAAAGAGTGTACTAAATTATTAAATGAAATAAAAGTACCTAAATGTAAACCTTACTTCTTTTTAATAATCCACAGAAATACACAAACATTGTGGAAATCATCTAAAAGATAGTTAAGATTGCCTTACTTTTCTCACTAATATTTCCTATGAAATTTGCATTTTCTATTATTCATAATTGATATGTTATTATTTATTCGGTTACCTAACGTTACGTCTTATAAGAAGCACCTAATTTAAATATAAAAAATACTTACCTAAAGTTAAAAAGACGGGTATGTTACCCTTGAATTTGCAAGACAAAACCATACAACCTCTAGTCATTTTGTTACGATATTATAAGTAACAAACAATAAACACAAAATTAAAGTCACAGTTTAATAAACACTAATCACTAAAATTAGAAGGTTTTGATCAATCCAAAAAACGGTACTCCGGCTCTCATAAAATTATAATGTGTTGGTAACTTCACCTGATTTATCAGTGTGGTAAGTAAACACGTAATTACGTGAATTTGTTATTGGCAGAATCGGCGGGGCCAACTCTGACAGTTATTTTCATACTGGGCTGGACATTTTTTGATCGAATGAGCCATAGCATTGGGCTTCCATACACCTTTAAACTTCCTTGGGTTATTATCAAATGCGTGTTGACAGATTTTTGATATGTGTAATTCTGTGTTTCTAATATATGTTCTATGTTCTTTTACTTGTTTGGCTAATGGTCTGGAAGTTTCACCTATATAAAATTTATTACATTCACAAGGGATCTTATAAATAACATTTTTTGTGTTTTCGTTTATATTGTGGTTTTGTTTTTGTTACTTGGGAACCAATGGTGTTTTGTGTTTTAAAGACAGTGCGAATATTAAATTTATTACCTATTCGTTAAATTTTATTTGATACGTCAGAAATATATGGTAAAAATAAATTTGTATTAGGTCTATTTTGATTTTGTCTTAAATTTGGTTGTTCAAATTTTAGAAAGCATTTGTTAATAAAATCAAGAGGATAATTATTTTGAACTAAACTTCTTTTTAAAAATTCTTTTTTCTTTTTTTGTTTTTGATCGACAAATTATTTAATTCTATCAAAAAAGACTTTTCAACTCATTTTTTTACAAATATTGGGTAATTAAGTTAAAATTTAAATATCTGTTATATTTTATTTTTTTTGGTTTTTTTGGGAGGTTTTCTTCTTTTGTTGTAGGCGATCATCAAGTTCATGGGTCAATAGGGCTGGACAGGGTCAGCTCGTATCCGCGGACCTGGAAGGGGTCCCATTCCCAAAAATAGTAAGGCGATATCCAAATAAAAAACAGAGAAAGCAGAGCTGGATTATCCAAACTCCAGCGACTAATTTCTTATAACGGGAGCTATTAGAAGCACCCAACTGCAGCCATGGAAACCCTACTAACTTCCCCTCTTGGTATAATTATTAAGGCGGAGGCGGGATTGGGGATACAGGCTGAAATAAGGCACTGGTGTCTGGGCCTGCCCTAGGACACACCAGAATAACGACATATCCAACCCAATATTTGGGATGAGCAATGATACAATGCCAAAACGGATAAATAACAAGCCATATAAAAGCCAGTTTACCTGGGGCGGTAGTAGATCTCCTGGTCAGTCTCGGAATTTGGTTTGGTATACCGATGGACCCAAGACTGACAATGGACCGGCACGGAATATGGCATGACCCCCAGGTTTAATGCTTATGCTTCCCTGGGAAATATGCCACTATTCCAGGCGAAATATATGCCATTGAACTTTGTCTGCGAGAGAACTTGAGGAAGAGATATAAGGGCAGGGACATTACTATCTTCTCTGATAGTCAAGCGGCCATAAAAGTTTTGGCATCTCAACAAGTCAACTCAAGGTTGGTTTGGAATGTCTACAATTCCAAACCTGGCTAACACCACAAAGTTACCTTTCCTGGGTGCCAGGACACAGGGGAATACAGGGCAATGAAAATGCAGACTCCCTGGCCAGGCGAGGCCCGCAGCAATGTTTTGGGTCCTGAACCTGTTTTGGAATACCAAAAGCCTCGGTTCGTGGCTACATGACTCGGTGGATTCAAACACAACATCAGTCATACTGGAACCACATTCCAAGGCAAAATCACAGTAAATTAATGTTGGACTCACCATCGAAAGCATTGACAAGTGAACACTAAAACTAAATAGGAATCAGATTAGAATAGTGACAGGATTAATAACCGGACACTGCACACTATGGGCATCCCATAGAAAGAACCCATTTGCAGACTATGTGACAAGAGGAAGAGCAGCCCTCATATCATATGAGTGCCCTGCACTTACATACTGGAGAACAAATCAAAACCTCATGGTGGACACTAACCACCAGGAGGCTGGAGACCAAAAAAAGAACAGTAAAAGGGCTACTACACCTGTCTAAGGTGTCAAACCTTTTTAACTGAAACAAATACACAAGAGGTACAACAAGCCCCTGCAGTGTCGAGGCGGACAAAACCTCAACTTGTGTATTTACTTTATCAATCAATCAATCAATCAATCCCAAATAAAACAATCTGAAACTGATAATAGTGTGTAAAAAATAGATTTGTAAATTTACAACTTGGCAACACTGCTTAATCAGTTCTTCAAGGGATGGTAAATATTTTGTATATGTCCGTTGAAGGAATTCAAGAACATTAACCAAAAGTAATTTGGCTGCAGACAGTACCTAGAGAAGGGTACCCATTAACAAATTATGGTCGGTACTTACCAACATCCCTGTAGGACCCTAATAAAATTTACAGGTATCTAACTTCAGCTAGGTAAATTTCATAATTTGTTGTTATTTCGAAAGATACAAGAGGGACTCAGTCGGTATCGGTTTATCAAAGTAAAGCCAATATAATTGTAATCTTTTATTTTGTTAATAACCTAAGAAACTATTTAAATAACAATAAATTATCTTTAAAAATACGAAAATTAAAACTTTCTACCGATATTTCTACTCGATTTCGACTATTTTCATTCTTGTATTCTTCATAACGTTTCTACAGAACTTTCTCACTCTTTCGGCGACTTCTTGTGCAATTGAATTATTTGGATCTTTTTCGATGACCAAGTCGACGCAGTCCAAAGCTTCTTCATATTTTTTAAGGCCTAAAACAAAATAAAATACGAAATTAAAAAAAAATTAGAAGTTAACTTCCCAAACTTCATACCTTTTTCCATTACAGGGTTCTTTAGTTTTTAGAAAAAAATAATTTATTTTATAAATATGGAAAAACATAGACGCATGAACTTGGGAATATATGTTTATAATTTTTAAGGCTTTCTAAAATAATTATTTGTTATCATGTACTACCCTGGGAAAGGGGTTTTATTTACTGTATATTTTTTAGGGGCTGGAAATTTGCAATTTCTTAATTAGAAACTTTTTGTTTAGTGCGTTTTGATCCTAAATTGTGCCTTTTTCGAGTTAAAAAAAAATAAATACATGTCTGCAATACGAAGTCAGCAATACAAATAAACGATATAAAACAACACAATAAAAAAAACCATTGGGGATTGGAGATTTCAACCCTTTTCCAGAGTAGCAGATGATTCCAAATGATGCTAGAAAGCCTTGGAAAACATAAACATCTATCCGAAATGTCATGCCTTTATGTTTAATCATATTTATAATAGTCCAGTAAATGAAGGGACAAAGCTGTAAATAAATCTGTATAGTTTTCCCTTGTGGTGCAATTCTTAAGGCCCGAAAAATGGATTTCCCGCTAATATCTGCCAAAATGTGCGAATTGGAGAATTTTTCTTTTGACAAAAAATGCAGATCGCCTTGTAATCTACAAAAACGGTCCTTATAATTTTTTTCGAAAAATCGATAGTTTTCGAGATAACGGGACCCAAAAGTCCCCTCATTTCGGCTGCCGTTCTACTGCTAGAATGCCGCTATCTTCATGGATTATTCACTTATAAGCGGGCGGACGAATTGTTGCATTACGCGGGCAATAATATACATTTTTTAATCATTCAAAGTTCATCGGAATGGGAAAAACCTGTACCTATCATTGCATATGAGTTTGGGTCCATTCTGATTTTTCTAGAATATTAAAAAAAGCGGTCAAAGTTTTTTTTTACAATATTTTGGGAGTATCCCATAAATTTATTGATATTTTTTGAAAAAATAATAATTGCGCCACAAATGAAAACTGTACAGATTTATTTACAGCTTTAGGTACTTTTAGGTCTTCAGTTACTGGACTATAAAACAAAATCATGTATTTTCTCGCCTTGTATTTTAAAAGTCAGGACATAATATGTTTATAGAAACTTTTTTATCAAAGTCGCGAATTTTTTGCAAATAAAAAAACACACTTTTTTTACCTTCCAAAGCCTGTGCTTTCCTCAACATTGCCTTCAAATTCTTCCCATCAATAGCTAATACTCTCTCGCAGTCCTCCAATGCTTCCTTAAATTTTTTCAACTTCAAACATGTCAAAGCTCTGTTATTCAAATTAATCACATTTGCTTTACTCAAAATACTTTGAGTAAAACACTGCAGAGCGAGCTCATAATCTCCACTTTTGAAAAACTCTCTACCCTTTTCCAGTTCTCTGTTAGAAATGTAGATAGCTTCAGCTTCAGTCGAGAATTGGTTAAAAGACACTGTCTTCTTTAGTTTTTGTTTATTGGTGTTGCTAAGACCACCCATAAAAAACTGCGACTGAGAGTTGGTATCTTGTGACTGAAAGCTGGTGGTACCTTGTGACTGCGAGCTGAAACCTTGTGAGTTGGTAGATGGTACTTTGTGACTGACTACTGGTGCCAGCGTACACAAATCTTTCCGCTTCTTGTTTCAGCTTTTCAGCGGCTTTTTGAGCTTTTTCAGCTTCCCGCCGCATTTTTTCTTCTTCCAGCTCTTGTTTCATGATCTCTGTATCGGGATCGAACTTGTCCCAAGCTTTATAGTCGGTAGAAGAAATTCTCTTTTCATTTTTGTGTTTCACAAGGTTTAGAGGTTCCGGGTTGAGGGTCGCACTGTCGAATTTTTACGTCACATCTGAAAAATATACAGAGTTAACTCCCTAGAAATTACCTAGCAATGCGCTTGCGCGTATGCGGAAAAATATTGCGAATGATACTTCTGTTGTATTTTCTGATAAAATTAACGTTAGTTAAAAACTTATGCAGCAGAAAATAAAAATTTGCCGGGTTCTTTGCGATTATTCCTAACTAAATAGCTTAATACTCTAAAAAGTTCTTGTTGGATTTACCCTTCTGGAAAGTTTCCAGAGAATAGGACCACTTCGATCCTGGTCCCGGGGTATAGCGGCTGAGTGTGCTCAGCCCTATTTAGGGGCCAATAGGGAACTAGCAGAAAATCTAAAACCCAAAAATTTAAAACACTTATCTACGTTTCAGTGGCAAGTCTGTCACAGTTGTTAAGATTAACTTAAATGAAAAATAAAATGGAAATTAAAATTTAATTTGCAAGAATTTGGTTATAATTTAGGAGATTCTTAGAACTTTTTTATTGTTTATGGCGTTTTGTGTTGGCAGATTTTTGATTTGTGGAGCTCTGTTTTATTAATATATGTTTATTAATTTATTTATTTATTTATGGGTATGAAAACCCATTAAAAATACAATAATAAACACAATAATATACATGACACAAATATTAAAACTAAATTACCTATGCTAAAAACAATATTTAATAATACAGTTAAAAATATACAGTAATAATACTATAAGTAATTTGACATTTGCAAATTTACCTTTAAATAAACTAAAGGAAAGGGAAAAAGTCTAAATTTACCCTATTACCATTAGCTGCAATCCTCGTCATAGGTGAGAATGCACCATAGTTACATCGTTGAAATTATATTGCAAATAGTTTTAAAGCCCTAGTTTGTCTATTAGGTGCTCTAAGGCCAACCTGAGATAACAAATCCAGACATACACCATTAATAAGTTTAAAAAGAAAACAAATATCAGCATTTACCCTTCTGTGCTCCAATTTATCTAATCCCAAATAAGTTTTGGCCTCATCAAAATTGAAAAAAGTATTAGTGGAAAGCTTGTTCTAAAACATGCCAATTTAATATATTTATTTTGCATGTTATTCTTTGTTGTTTTATGCGTTTACCTAATGGTCTGGAAGTTTCACCTCTATAAAATTTATTACATTCACAAGGGATCTTATTAATAACATTTTTTATGTTTTTTTTATATTGTATGGTGTTGTTCTTGTTACTTGAGATCCAATAGTGTTTTGTGTTTTAAAGATAGTACGAAGATAGTAGGTCTCTTTTAATTTTGCCTTTAGTTTAGTTGTTTAAATTTTAGAAAGAAATTGTTAAATAAATCAAGAGGATAATTTTTTTAAACTAAAATATCTTTGAAAAGTTCTTTTTAGTTTGCTTTATTCTGATCGGAACAGATTATTTTAATTTCACCAAATGGACTTTTTACAACTCCTTTTTTTACCATTATTGGATAATTAAAGTTAAAATTTATATATATATATATATATATATATATATATATATATATATATATATATATATATATATATATATATATATATATATATATATATATACAGTGCCACAGATTCGAGTGCATGCATGGGGATCTCGGAATATATAAGATAGATGTCGGTTAAATTATGAAAGTTGGCATTTAGGTGCTAACAACATGCCGAGTAGAAAGTTGTTCCAAGTACTCCGAGATATCCGGAAAAACCGAAATTTGCTGATTTCGTTTTATTTTTTCTGACGTTATTTAAAGAGATATGAAAAATAAAAGATACTTTATGGCCACTTTTAAGGTCTACAAAACAGCGTTAAGAGATTTTCCATACGACGTTTCGTTTTTGTTAGACCATCATCAACTTTATTTTTTTAAATGCGGCACTCAATTGTTTATTGCATTTTTTTAAAGCAGTTAAAATCCCAATTACAATGATGTAGAATACTTAATATTTTTCTGTTAAATAAACATATTTTTCATAAGAGACAATGAGTAAGACAAGGAACGCACATCATTTTGTATAGGGGCGTTCCATATTTGTTAATACATATTAAGTGTTACACATTTTTGTAATTGGGATAATAAGAGGTTCAAAAAAATTAAATAAAAAACCCAGGTCCGTATTTAAAAAAATAAAGTTGATGATGGTCTAACGAAAACGAAACGTCGTACAGAAAATCTTTCAAAGCTTTTTTGTAGAGCTTAAAAAGTGACCATAAGAAAGTGTCTTTTGTTTTTCCATATCTCTTTAAATAACGTCAGAAAAAATAAAAACGAAATCAGCAAATTTCGTTTTTTTCCGGATATCTCTGGAAGTACTAGGAATTTTACAACTTTCTAATTGGCATGTTGTTAGGCACTTAAATGCGCAACTTTGCCATAATTTAACCGACTTCGTATCTCTTAAAAAAATATTAAGACAATGTTTCGGTCTGATGTACACAGTATGCGTATATTATTTGTAGATAAGTGTTTTGAATTTTTTAGGATTTTAAGGGATTTTTCTTTTGGTTTCAGGCGATCTGCCAATCCATATAGATCAATAGGGCCGAGCAGGCTCAGTCGCTATACCCCAGGACCAGGACCGAAGTGGTCCCATTCTCTATTTCTATATTAAACACACCGTATCTGGTTTGTTTTTCGTTCTTCCAACTCCTTACTATTTCTAGAAACATCACTGACCCATTTTTGCAAATCGTTCGAAATAAATTCCTGTTCGTCCTTTCTAAGGTCCTGTTTGCCCAGGACCTTAGAGGTTTGTCTCAAAAATCTACTGTTTGGTTTTAGTTGCCGAAGTCGATCTTCAGTTACTCTAAAAATTTAAAAACAAATTATTTAGCTTTTGTCAAGATACGGTATTGTGCATCCTCTGCTAAATTTTCATCAAAACATCGAAAAATATCTAGGAGCATTGATTCATAAAGTATGTATATTACACGAAAGGTTTTAGCGTATTCCCCTTTCCTCCATCATAACTTTGTTGTCGTTCTACATAAAGGTATGAAATTTAGTATTTAAATTCACATAAGTATTCTAATTACCTGTAAAAACATTAAGGGTGTTATGTTAAGTGGTTTCTGAGATGTTCGATTTTGAAAATCGCCCATTTTACTACGAACTATCTGACTGACATTTGCAGAACTTATCTACATGTCCATTGTCCATCCTTATCAATAAAACTGTTAGCAAACTCATTTTCGGAGAAGAACTATCGCTTTTCCTCAATATCTATATCTCGAAAACGAAACATTTCCGACTAAAAATTCTTTCAGATTCGTAATCAGCGCCCCAAAAAATCCCCGTATACCAAAATTGGTTAAAATCGGCATTGCCGCAACTTTCTAGACAATTACCAAAAATTTTTTTAGATTCGTGATCAGTGTCCCAAAAAAAACGACGCATACCAAAATCAGGGTAGTTGCCTAGAGCTCCGATTTTGACCAAATTTGGTATACGGAGGTTTTTTGGGGCGCTGATTACGAATATAAAAAATGTTTTGGCGGAAACGTTTTGTTTTCGAAATATTCATTATCAGTTTAATGATGAATATCTTCAAAACAAATTCGTTTTCGAGATATCCATCATCAAACCTAAAAATCAAACTAACATCATTTACACTCTTCCTTTTTCTTTTCACCTAAATTTCAATTATTTTAATTTTTCGCGATTTAAATTAAAAAAGTAAGCCATTCAATTGTTTTGCGGGTCCCTGGCGTACCAATATAAAACTGTCTAAAATCCCTTGATTGACAATTTTGTTGAAATTTATAAAAATAAAAATAATATTTTTGGGAAATGTTTGTTATGCTTTTTTTATTAAAAATATTTGTTAAATAAAGGTGAAATTAAATTTATCTTATAAAATAATAAGTGTATTTCCATAAAATCTTCCATTTTGGGTGTAATCAGTTTAAAGAAGGAGGAATTTTAGGAAAGTTTGTGCAGTTTTGAGGTAAGGTCGGAGTGGGGGTTATAACTCAAAAACTAAAAGTGTCCGACAAAATTTGACTTCAGATTCGTGATCAGCGCGCAAAAAAAACCCTGCATGCAAAATTTCAATAAAATCGGCCGTAAGCCCGGTAAGTAAAAAAATACCAAGTTTCTTATTGATCTGTCTGTATTAATGAAAAAGACCGTCTGCATTAGAAAATCATTTTAGATCTCTGCACTTTAAGATGTTGAGATTTTTGAACAGGAACTTGGCTCTTATTTCACATAAATTACAAAAAAAGGTTATTGTCTCGAAAGTTGCCTCCTCTCCGATTTTGACCAAATTTGGTATACGGGGGTTTTTTGGGGATTTGGGGCGCTGATTACGAATCTGCAAAAAAAAATTTCGGCGACGTTTCGTTTACGAGATATTTATCATTAAAGTTAAAAATCAAACTAACCTCATTTTCACTATATTCCCCCTTCTTTTTGTACACAATTCTTTATTGTTACACTAAAGTGGCACATAATATTTATAAACACCTTTTAAAACCTTGTAGGTTTATTTATTTTACACCTTTTTTTCCATTAAATTACAAACTTTTAAGTTTAAGGGCAGCAGCCATATTTGTTTACAAAAAGCCTAGTGTATACATGGTTGCCCACACGTTGCGGCGTGTGAAAGTGGAGGTTTGCAATTAAATGGAAAAAAATGTAAAATAAATATAAAAACAAGTTTTTAAAAGATGTTTGTAAAATATTGTGTGCCAATTTAGTGTAAAAATCAAGAATTCTATGCAAAAAGAAGGAGGAATGGTGTAAATAAGGTTAGGTTGATTTTCAACTTTGATGATGAATATCTCGAAAACGAAACGTTGCCGAGTAATTTTTTTGCAGATTCGTAATCAGCGCCCCAAAAAACTCCCGTATACCATATTTGGTCAAAATCGGAGAGGAGGCAACTTTCGAGACAATTACCCAAAAAATGCTTTATACCTTAATAAATCAGGATAATACCCTTCTTGTCCAGACCTCAAAACATCCACCATTTTTTCTAGTTCGTTAGGATCTCTAGCTTTGGCAACATACTCAAAATCAAAATGTTGAATCGGTATTCTGTATTTTTCCAAAAGGGATTCTCGACCGTAGTTTCTGTAAGTATATTGTTCATGTTCTTGAATGTGTTGCAAATCATCCAAAGTTGACATTTTGTCTAATTTTAAGTTTAAGTTAAAGTTAAGGTTAAAGGTTGACGTTGGAAATAAGGATAAACCAGGATTGATCAAACTTTCGATGCCATGGAAACTATAATAAAGTTCTTTGTTGATTGATTTTCTTGTACAGTATACGAGGGGAAAGCAAAATCATTTAAAGGCAATAATTAAAATTCCACTTATCGTCAACTGGAAATAATGAAAACATCTAAAAAATGTTTCTCCATCAGATTTTTTTGCATGAAGTTTCAGTCTAAGGTATAAATAACCGGAAAAATCAGTATCTGTACGCATGAAAGCGTGATGTGCAATGCACTTTAAAATGCATTTTTGTGTAAAAAAGTGAATTTTTGCTATTTTTTCATATTTTTTGATGCATTTTTTTATATAATTGATCAAAATGAATGAAACTTTGGTAATTTATATTTTTTATATAATTTTAAGTAATACAAATTGTTTAGAAACATTTATGTTGCATTTTGGGCCATTTGGACCAAAAAATGCATCATTCCGATGCTAATCTACAGTATGTCCACGGAAAAGGTGTTGAAGAGGAAAAACTTTTTATTTTTGATTTTATCGAAAAAAGCTACTCTTAATAAAAAAATTTTGCTATTTCTTAGAGTAAGATTGGGATAGAAACATTTCATATATTTTATACGGGGTGTTCAGAAAATTGAAAAAACTTAACACGGTACAAGAGTAAAGTGCATTTATTTAAGAAGATATGGAAATAAGTTACTAGGAAAAGTTGTTCAAAATTAAAAGGTAGTCTCTAATATCAATTTTCGAAAAAATCGGCCTATCTTTATTAATTTGTGATAAAAATTATTTTAATATCAATTAACTAATTCCAAATTAACAACTCATTTTTGTACTAGTAGGCGTTGATAGTGACAAGCTTTATTGACACTTCGCTTTTATAATTTATTAGCCGTAGTATCGTCAGCTTTAAATGCTTACTGTACAGCAAAAAATTTGATAAAATTGATATTAAAAATTTAAATTGATATTAAAATAAATTTTATCACAAATAAATAAAAGTAGGCCGATTTTTTCGAAAATTGGTATTAGAGACTACCTTTTAATTTTGAATAACTTTTCCTTGTAACTTATTTCCATATCTTCTTAAATAAATGCACTTTACTCTTGTACCATTTTAGTTTTTTCAATTTTCTGAACACCGCTCATAAATTATGTTAAATGTTTCTATTCCAATCTTATTCTGAGAAAGAAGCAAAATTTTTTATCAAGAGTAGCTTTTTTCGATAAAATCAAAAATAAAAAAGTTTTTCCTATTCAACACCTTTTCCATGGACATATTATATATATATATAAACAGCGGCGGCCCTAGGGGTGGAGCGGTGCGCCGCACTACGCCAATGGGGGGCGCCGAAAACGCTCGACCACTGACGAAGTAAACGGGCGCGCAAATTGCCTGGCGACGAACGAGCGCCGTGCGGTGGGGGGGGGGTGAAATTTTTTTCTTCATAATCATTAGTGTTCGGAAATACGGTGATTTTTCAGTAACCGGTGAAACGGCGACAGTGATTTCTAAATCACGTGATTTTAAACAGTGATTTGAATCACTGCAGTGATTTAAATAAATTCAATAAAATTCACACAAAAAGTATAAATATACACGCTCCCTTATTTTTTACGAGGAAAAAAGCACAGATAAACAAAAATAGAAGCCGCATCAAGTAACTTAGTAACAGTTAATGAGTTTTTGTGGATTGTGATTTATTTACGAGAACTACCATGGAGTAGACCTTATTTATTTACATAATATATATATATATATATATATATATATATATATATATATATATATATATATATATATATATATATATATATATATATATATATATATATATATATATATATATATATATATTTTTTGTATCTCTTACAGAAAATAAAATCCCCCCCCAAAAAAAAATCGGCCCCACAGAACCAAAAAAAAAAAAAAAGAAAAACAAGAGGAAACTGAAAAGGGCCCTTGAAAATTTTTGAAATTGAGAAGTAGCTGAATCATCATCGTCACAAAACTAATTCAACACGCAGAAGAAGACAAGACAAATGTTCTGCACGCGAAGCTCATGAACATGAAGACAAAACACGCAAGACATTGCCCCCTGGAACCTCATCTGCGATAAAATATTGTAGAATATATCAATCATCACCATGCTTGAAGATAATAATTGTGATGATATTTCAAAGTGGCCGCCACTTAGGATTTTCCCCGAAATAAATTTATTAGAGGACCTGTAAATAATGAAATAAGTAATAAAAGCCCCCTAGAAAAGGGATGGGCGTCTTTTTTCAAATACCATTTTAAAAAAATGCCAAATGGAGAAATTTTAAAAGAAGATGGCTTGTATACTCAAAATCTGCTGACAATATTTGTTTTTGCTGCAGTATTTTAATCGAAGTGTACATTCTAATTTGGGAAAAGATGGATTTGATGACTGGAGGCACTTATCAACACGTTTAAAACTCACGAAGCATCTTCAGAAAAACCGAGGCTATGAACAATTGGATAGAAGCATCGATTAGATTGAAGAACTTCAGTGGAATAGACAAACACTTGAAAAACAGATTGAAGACGAAAAATAAAGGGTGGGTCGCACCTCGAACGAATGATGTCCATAGATTCTTTTTGGCAGGAAATAATTTGTCGTTCAGAGGAAGCTCTGGATCTGAAACTTTATACACTTCTAATAATGGTAACTTCCTGGGGGTAACTTCTAGGAAAATTTGACCTGTGATGAGGGAAACACCTTCGCCGCATTGTTAATAAGGAGACTAATGTCCACTATTTTAGCAAACAACAAAACGAGCTAAAAAGTGAAGTTCGAAAAAAATACTGACTATGATAAAGTTTCTAAGTACTTCTCCATCATACTAGACTTAACTCCTGATGTAAGCCACGTTGAACAATTATCATTAACTTTCCGTTTTGTTGACACGAATGGAGAAGAAGGGCTCACTGGCCTTTTTCGATGACATTGTGAAGGAATTTGGGGTTTGGTAGAAGATTTCGAGGTCAAGGTATGACAATGGTTCCAATATGGTAGGCATAACAAAGGTGTCCCGACCAAAAATTTGGAAACCCCAAATCCCGAGCATTTTTTAACCCTTGTGGCTGTCACAGCTTGAATTTAGTGATAGCAGATGCGGCTAAATCATCCGTTAAATCTGTTTCTTTATTTGGTTTCTTCAAAGACTGTTTTAAATTTTCTGGGTCAACAAAGAGGTGGGATTCAAAAACACATAGAAGGACTATCACTGAAAGTTTGCGAAACTCGCTGGGGAAAATAGAGTTTCTAGCCTTCTTCTTTCGATATAATATTTTAGTTCGTGATGCTCTTTTTGGTCTTCACGAACAAACGAAAGACTCGTTGCTGCATCAGAGGCTTTATCACTGATTCAGAATATGGAGCAATTTGAATTCATAGTTACAATGGTTTGGTACGATATTCAAAATTTAAATAAACATTGCAGTAAAGCTATGCAGTCTGAAACTATGGATTTATCAAACCTCGCAATTGTTGAAAAACTGTTCGGAATTTGTGAAGCAGTACCAGGGGGAAAAAAAGTGACGTTTCTAGTCGCGAATTGGTTGAAGAACTTTTAAAAAAAACCCCCTTATTAAAAAACCTTGAAGCAGCAGAGCTACAAAAAATTCTTCAACTTATTAAACAAAATGTTTGGGGAGGATATTTTCCGGGAATTTTAGACAGCGCTTGGGGTTTTGCTGACCATCCCTGTAACTGTCGCTAAAGGAGAACGAAGCTTCAGTAAGTTAAAATTAATTAAAACGTACTTACGTTCCACTATGTCTCAAGAAAGACTATCGGATCTTGCAATATTATCAATTGAAAATGATATTCCCAAAGGGGTTTAAAATTTTTCCCCCATCTAAAAAAAAAAATTTTCAACCCAAAAAAACTAGAAAAGTATTAATCTAGTATTTTTATTAGATCGGAATAATTTAACCCCGCCGCCGCCGTTTTACTTAAATAAAACACTAACAAAAATATTTTTTTGTTTTTTATTATTTATTTCCCATCCAAAATTTTTAACACTTAACAAAAAAGCCCCCTTTAAAAAAAGTTCTTTTTTTATTTTGGGTTTCCAAACAATCAAAAAGCCCCCTTTTGGGGCCCCTACCCAAAGGGAAAAAACCCCCAAAACTTGTTCGTCCGTCCGTCCGCCCCCTCCGCCCCGTTCCAGGGCTGTTTTTGACCGTGATATTTAAAAACAGATGATGTATTTCGTTGCCGCTATAACAACAAATACTAAAAAAAAGAATAAAATAAATATTTAAGGGAGCTCCCACAACAAACGTGATTTTTTTGACCGTTTTTACTGACATTGATAACGGCAAAAAGATAGACGCTTGAAATAATCACAGAATATTTGACTATTTATTCACTTTATAGTTTAATTAAAAAAAAATTTTTTAAAAAGGGGGGACTCCCATAAAAAAAAAATTTATTTTTGCCGTTTTCGTAGAAAATTTTAAAAAAACCCCCCTTTGTGCGGGAGTCTGACTCGCACTAGGCCGGTTTTTTGTTAAAACCTCCCATGAAATCTCGCACCACCAAAAAAATTATGTTTTGGGGCCCCCCCCTTTTTTATATATATATATATATATATATATATATATATATATATATATATATATATATATATATATATATATATATATATATATATATATAATTTGCTAATGTGGATATATTTATATGTAGGTAGGTATATATATTTATTTGTCTGTCCACGTGCTTCAAAAATTATGGCTTAAGCTAAAATCATGAAATTTGGCACAGTGGAAAATCTTTACAGGGGCTAGAACCTATCGAACCCCCCTTTTTTTAATTTCCCCCCCCCGGGGCAGAAATAGGGGAAAAAAATTTTTTTTCCCCTTAGCCGTACGGAAGGCGTTTTTCGGGACAGAGGCTACTTAATATTGTCTTTCACCTGGCGGAGACAGGCTTTTCATCTAGTATCAAATAATTAGATAAAATATTTGTTATTTAAAATATTGGGGACAAAATTTATATTCTTATCCTTTTTGAAGGAGGCTCATCGTCAGAAGAGTCACCACTGGTGTCTTTATCAGTATCGTCCCTTTCGGATCCATTATTTCGATGTGGTTTAACTTCTAATTCCATAATTTCTGCTTTAGTAATTGAAATTTTAAAATTAAAGTCATAAAATAAAATCATTAAAATTTTAAATGAGCTAAACGCATGGTAGCATAGGAAATCGAGAAATGTTTAGCGTTCTGTCAGGTATATAACACCCAGGTAAAGGAGGCACTTATTATTTTTTTAAATTAAATATAGTTTAAATTTTATTTTAGTTAAAGTTTCAAGTAGATGGGAATGGGTACAGTTATTGGACCAAAAAAAATTAAATCCAGGTTATCCACCCTTGCCTCGAGACACATGTATATTAGTTTGTTTCATTCAATGAATAGAAGATTTTAAATTAATTTTTAGATGGATCAAACTGGTATATTTATTTTTTCCCCCAAAAAAAAAATTTTTATTAACGAAATTTTTTTTAAAAACCAAAATATTTTTTTCCTATATCTCCTTTATTACTTATTTTATTAAAAATACGTATATAACCTTTTTTATAGAGCTTACTAAAAGGCATATTTTTTACTTATTACCTTTTTTCGCAACTCTTTTAGTTTTAGAGATATTTGCGTTTTTATTTTAAATTTAAATCGTTAATATCTTAAAAACTAAAACGGCTACAAAAAATTTTATAAAAAAAACTGACTTACTTTTATTAGACCATCAATTTTGATAATATATCTCTTTTTCCTAAAACCAATAGTTTTCGAGTTATATTAAAAAAACGATTTTTCACGATTTTTTTTAAAGGTAAAAAAAAATGCAATTTAAACCCGCTAAGCTAAGGCAGCAGTGCGGCTTTGAATTGACTATTGTTTATAGTAATATAAAAAAAAGTTTTTGCGTATCTCTTATTGGCTTGGTTTTTTTTGCGGTGGCGTCCCGGACTATACTTTATTAAATAATCTCGATTTTAAAATATAGAAATTCAGGAAATAACCGGTAAAAGATTGAAATTTTATGGAATATGTTTACTATTTGCTTTTTTATGAGCCTTTTATAGTAGAATTATCCACATTTACACTGTTGCCATGTTTTGCTATTCGACAAAATTTCGAATTCGAGATTACGACTCGCGTAACACTCAAGAATGTGAAACAAAACGGGTAAAGTCTGTCTCAAAGTATATCGTTATGGCTTTTGACGGACCATACCTTAATAAACATTTAACGATTTTATTACCTATTGTTATTGGGTAAACCCATTTGTTCATAAGGGCAGGGGTGGGCCAGGTATTTCTTGAGTATTAACCATTAGGCATAAAAAATTTTTTTGGTTAATATTTTAGTGGCAGTGTTAAAAAAAGTTTTTTCTGTGCGTTTCAAAAAATTGTTTTACGAGAATATAATATGTCCCTCAAATCATTTGTCATTAGATCAAAACAGGTTGTGAAAAAGTTATGAAACTTTTTAAAAAAATAGAGGCCCCAAAAAACTTTAAAAGAAACCTGTCTACTTACAAAAACTTCCCAAAATCATCGATAAGGGAAAATTTTTTTTTTGGAAGAATTTAACAAAAGAAAAAAACGTAGGATTTTCAATCTCACCGTAAGAAATTGTAGGACCTAATAAGAAGGAAAAAATATTGTCTTTATGAAAGGGGTTTTTCCACTTGGATAAACTGAAAAAGAAGCTAGACGAAGACGAAACCAATATAAATATTAGCCGTGCCACCCTTCATAGAGTTGTTTGTAAAATGGGTTTTAAATACCGCAAAATAGACAAAAGACAAGTATTAATGGAATCGAGACAGATTACTCACTTGGAGATTTAATTACCTTCAAGAAATTAAAAGATATAGGTTAGAAAACAGATTCGTAATTTACCTTGATGAAACATGGTTCGATACACACGACACAGTATCCAAAGGATGGGTTGATTCCAGTCAAAACTGTCAGACGAAAGCACCTTCAAATAAAGGAAAACGCATTACCATAATACACGCTGGTTCAGAAGACGGATTTGTCCCAAACTGCTTGCTGTTGTCTGCAAAGAATATTAAGGATTCTAGCTTGGATTATCATGAGGATACAAGTGCAGAACTTTTTGAAAACTGGTTTCAAAATTACGTTTTAAAAAATATTCCAAACAACAGTGTTATTGTCATGGATAACGCAAGCTACCACAGCCTTCTGCTACACAAAGCACTAGCTTCATCAAGTTCAAAAACTGAAATCCAGAAATATTTGTTAGAAAATGATATTTATTTTGAACTTAGTTACAAAAAAACGCAACTTTTGGAAGTCCTAAATTCATATGCAATTAAAAAACAATATGTATGTGATAATTTGGCTGAACAGGCTGGGCATACTGTCTTACGGCTTCCTCTGTATCACTGTATGTTTAACCCCATAGAGCATTTGTGGAACCAAGTAAAATCAAAGATCAGGGCAGAAAATGTTACACCTACT
The DNA here is from genome assembly GCA_019359885.1 of Listronotus oregonensis. Classification (NCBI taxonomy): domain Eukaryota; kingdom Metazoa; phylum Arthropoda; class Insecta; order Coleoptera; family Curculionidae; genus Listronotus; species Listronotus oregonensis. The sequence continues at coordinate 97,255 of JAHBCN010002041.1, forward strand.
TTAAGTCACAGTGTTATAAATTTGATAAAAAATGTAATTACTAATATACCAGTTGAGAGCTGAAAAAATTCACTACAGCACATTATAAAAATTGAGGACTCTTACATTTCTATCCAAAACAAGTAAAAGATAGTGAAACAGAATTAGATTTACAATTAGATATTTAGATTAAAAATGTAATTTTGTATAGATAATGCAGTTATAAATTTATTAAAACTTTGCATATATTTAATTTCTTAATGTAATTTTAAGATTATACTTACCTAAATAAACTATAAATTATAATTTTTTATATTATTAGAGTCCGTCCCTAATTTTATGTCTTTTAATACCTACCGATCCGCAGTTTTATTGCTGTCGGCAGGTATAATCCATAAATGAAGGCAGACTTTTTTCAGTTGAGACTAAGAAATGGATCTTCTGTGGTCAAACCAGGTTTAAGATGCCGCTTGTCGCAGCCTCGGGCGGTAGCCTCGCTGAATCAATACGCACCTTAAGGATGTTTAGACACAATATAAGTAAATCTTGAATTAAACAAAAATTAATCCCCTGCATCTGCACCGACTTCCTTTTCGTCTTATACATATATCGAAGTTTTTATCCCGTTTGCACCTTCGCCTTCTGGCCGACATAAAAACTGAGATAAAAAATCGAGCGGAGACATCTGTCCCTGTTCCTTTGTGTTGGAATCGAACTTGTTGTTGGTCCGACATGTTAAGGGATGGTGGGTGGCTTAAAGCAAGCTGCACCATCAAGATGTTCGCTGTCTTCTACACCTTGCCATCTATTGTTGATGCTAGAGACCTTTTTTACCTGATTTTATACACCTATATATGCTGTAACACGTGATTTTGAATATGTTCAAGTTTAACATACAGGGTGATTGAAAACTTATTCTTAAGGAAAATTGCGTTGGATGAGTAATGTGCATTGTTTTAATCTAGGTGCACGGTAGTGTGTATTTTACACTAAATCTTCCAGCGTGTTTTTCTCTTCTATCATAACTTCGTTATCGCTCCACATAAAGGTATGAAATTTTATTTGTAAATTCACATAAGTATTCTAATTACTTGTGAAAAAACTGAGAAACTTATGTAAAGTGGTTTCTGAGATATTCGATTTTGAAAATCGAACATTTTAGAACTAACTAACGAACCCTAGAATCGATTACCTTTTAAAAATAGGATTCGTGATCCGGATTCGTTTTATAATTTTAAAATGATTTCTTATTATTCGAATACAAGACAAATCGGTTTATAAATGCCAAAATCCACCATTTTAAATACCCCATTTCAAATTTTCAAATTCTGACCCGGAAAAAAAGATAAAGAATTTTAAAACATTTGCCTATTAAAATCTTTAAATAAGGAAACACACCTAACATGTAATTTTTAACCAAAATATGTTGTTTTACAGGTCCAGAGAAACAACATTTAAATAAAACATTTTTTTTGTAACCATAAAGTGTAGTATCATCATTATTTAGTCACAGAAGATCCACAGCTGATCTTCTTACGTTTGTCTCACAAAACTCGAACAAGTCCGGTAGCGTAGTGGTCAGAGCCTTGGCTCGCCACGCCGGCGATCCGGGTTCGAATCCCAGCCCCGCCGGGCAGACATATTTAGGTAGTAGTTATTTAAAAATAACGTCCGTGGTGGCACTACCGCGTTGTCTAAAAGGTGCTGTGAAATGCAACATTTGCATGTTTCAGTGCTTGGACAACGTTGACGGAACAACTGGGGAAGAAATGGGTTAAACACCGGAAAACCCGACACTCACGGTACTTTGGTACTTAGGTTTATATATGTATATATAATCCGTGGGATATAATATACATATATAATAATCCTTCGTGAGTTGTCATAAAAAAAAAAAGTCCCTTAAGTTTCTTGGCGAGTCCCAGATCGTTGCTCTTGACATATCCGAAACTTTCGATCAAGTGGCATGATTGGCTTCTTAACAAACTTCCTTCTTACGGTTTTCCACCTAAGCTTTGCTCTTGGCTCTCCAGTTTCCTTTCTAATCGACGTATATCAGTTACTGTAGATGGTCATTCTTCCAGCTTCTACCAAATAAATGCTGGGGTGCCCCAGGGCTCAGTGCTGGTACCCACGCTGTTTCTTCTACACATTAACGATCTTATCTCTTCCACAATCAATCCCATTCATAGTTTTGCTGACGATAGTATTCTCCTCTCTAGTATTTAATTTCTTAAGCCACCATGTCATTTTGATCTGGAAAACAAGCGCAGGTCAAGCAGATATCTCTTTCACAAGACCTCAAACTTATCTTGGATTGGGGTGCCAAAAATCTTGTTTAGTTTAATGCCTCGAAAACACAGTCATATTTGCTGTTGCGGAAGAAGTCTGCCAATGCTCATTCATTACATATGAGCGGCCAAGTTCTGCAGAACATAGAGTCGTTTAATCTTGTCGGCGTTACCTTTGAGAATGACCTCAACTGGCACAAACACATTACATCCATAGCCTCGGCAGCTTTAAAAAGCTTGAATTCCTCTTTCGAGCCAGAAAGTATTTTTTTCTTTCAATCTGTATACTCTCTATGTATCCCAAATCAGACCCTCTTTAGAATATTGTTCTCATGTCTGGAGAATGGCGTCCCCTACAACACTTAGCATTCTGGACTCCATTCAAGAAGAGCCGTTATTAATGATCCCACGCTCACAGAAAGGCTTTCTCCCCCGTGCCAATGTCGATTTGGGGGATCTGTCGCTCTTCTATGGGTACATTCACATTTTTGCTCAGGGAGTTAGATAATTCTTCTCTGGTAGACTATGGAACCGCTGCCCCAAAAATTTTTTCCCCTTTCCCCTCCCCAACTCCAAATATTTAAGTCCCGTGTTAACAAACTCCTCTCACCACACTTAAGACACCTACTGTACGTAAGTATTTAGGCATCAGCCTTCGTGGACTGTCCCAAAAAAAAAAAAATCCAAAAACGGACAGAAATTTTACTTGCATTTGATCTGAAAAGTTTTGATTGCTCGAACATAATAATTTTTTAATATGTTATCCTTGAGATAACCCTGAGGGACTTTTGAATGGGACATTATTTTATTATAACCATTTAGGGTGTCTTACAAAAATAAATTTAAAATTTTAATATATTTTTATTTTCCGCAAGCAGAGAAATTAATAAACGGTACTTGTAAAACTTCCCGTAAAATTACAATAAGATGTCTTTTTAATTATAAAGAATTACATATAAAAACTTTAAGAGATTTGCCATTTCTGAGGTAGGAAAACACCTTTTTCCAATTTAAGAGAAGTTTGGTTTTTCATTTCAGTTATATACAGCGGGTGAAAAAGGGTAAACTTTTTTAACTTTTAAAAATTACTAAACCTTTTAAAAAATAAAAGTTTTAAAAATAATTATTTAAATTAAAAATAAG
>JAHBCN010002042.1:0-100534 GCA_019359885.1 Listronotus oregonensis
TGGCGCCACCTGGTGCCCTATTGTTTAAACCGAAATTATTTAAACAATTGCAAGGAATTGTTATTTTTAACGGGACATTTTTTTTCGTATTCTTTATTGAAATACAAATAAAAAGGTTTAATGGCTTTTTGCCATGAAGTTAATATTTTTGGAGATATGAATTTTTAAAAGTTCGAAATATCTCAAATTTGGGTACTTTTGACACATAATAAATATATAGTAAAAAAAAATATAACATAAGAAATATTTTGTTTTATTTTTTATACAATAGTTAACAATATCCTTAATTGAAATTTTTTTTATTGTTTATACCGGTTTTTTGATTTTTTATTAAGCGCGCTCACAAGTATGCGTCCCTTACCTTTAAGTATCGCCGTCTCTCTGACTCATACGCTGCATCGGCCCCTCTGTGTCCTTAATCATTATTTATTATTTATGCCAAAAACTAGAAACTTTATTAAAATTGTAAAAAAAGCAATGTTATTAATTATTTAAATATCTACAATTGGATTTTATAAGTTTTTTCCTGAAATCAATTTTACAAAAGTTATTTTACTTGTAAGCGCGAGTAAAAATCAATCAAAAAACTTGTATAAACAATTTTTTTTTAAATCTTAATTAAGAATATTATTTCCTATTGTATAAAATTTAAAAAATACATTTTTTATGTTTTATTATTTTTTTATTATATATTTTGCCAAAAGTACCAATTTCGAATTCTTTAAAATTCATATCTCTATAAATATTAACGTTATCGTAAGAAGTCATAGGACTTCTTTATTTGTATTTTAATAAAAAATATGAAAAAATGTTGTCCTGTTGAAAAAATAACAATTCTTTGCAATTGTTTAAACAATTTCGGTTTAAACAATATGGCACCAGGTAGCGTCATAGCAACATGCAATTATTTCATCAGTGGGACAATTTAAAGGGGATCGTATAAAAAAATTAAGATAGGTTCGGTATTCATGCTCCGATTCCTTCCAGACTATCCAGTAAATACTGACATACGTCGTAGTCTTTAAAATAATTAGGAAAAGACAAAATATGGTTGCAGTTTTAATTTTTTTCCATACCATTATACTGTCTTTTGTTTGGCAAACTACAAACACTTAATTTACAAAAATGAATACATTTAAGTCAACTATTTTAAAACAATCTTCTTCTTTTCCTTCTTAAATTATTAAACGCGGGAGTAGTAGCCCGGTTTTTGTTTATTAATGGTTGTTAATATCTTTATTTTCTAATTCATTGTGCTAAATACTGTTTTATTGCTAACATGTTGTATCCATGATATTTTAAGCACTATGCAAAACAGACACATTTAAAGGTATATAAGTATGTTTGTTGTAAGTGTCCACATTTTTGCTCCGTGCAATAAAACCGACCAAATGTAACACCTCACCACTCTCTGGTAAAGGTCAAAATTAGGTTTTTAACCGCATACGATGTCTCTTTATTAATTAAAAATGTTCCTGGATTGCTCTTTATGTGATTCTATTTCCACTTTGGGGTTTCCTAGCCCTTTACTAGGACTAAAAAGGCGAATTTAGGCCAATGACATTTGCATGGGCGTGTGTTGGGCATCATTCGTGCGTTGACGTGCGAAGAAGGAGGTTTATGACTTCGCAACTTTTCCCGGCTTTTCGGTCCCAGTGGACTCCTAAGTAACGAAAATTATCTACTTGTTGTATTCGTTCATTTTTAGAATTAATGGTGCAGGCTTTATTATTATTACCGACTACCTAAACTTTTGTTTTTTTTTATTGACAATTCCATAAAATATTTGGTTGATAATTATAATGAATTTAATGAGAAAAGTCTAAAGGAAGTTTAAACAAGGTTTGTTTTGTTGTTTTAATAATCTTAAATTTTTATTTAATTATGATTTGTTAAAATAAAAATATAAAAAGATCAAATTGTTACTATACGCTGGTTAAGATCGCTCAGCTAAAATAGTTTCTTGGTATTAATATAAAGTAAATATAATTTTTAAAAATAAGCTTTTATATTTTACTAGCCTATTTTTACAGAACAAAAAATTGTTTGTTTATAAAACGCAATAAAAATTTATTTCAGATTACTTTTTTCTAAAAAAATACAAAAGGTTTATCAATATATATTTTTTTCTTCCAACCTGTGCACTCTGTATGTATCTCAAATTAGACCCACTTGAGAATATTGTTCTCATGTCTGGGGAATGGCGTCTCCTACAACACTTAACATTCTGGACTTCATTCAAAGGAGAGCCGTTCGTCTTATTAATGATCCAACGCTCACAGAAAGGCTTCCTCTTCTTGCCCACCGTCGAGCTGTAGGGGATCTGTCGCTCTTCTATAGGTATTTTCACGGCTTCTGCTCAGAGGAATTGGCCAGTATAATTCCTTCTCTGGCAGCTCCCAACAGAGCAACACGTAGTGCAACTTTTATGCATCCTTTTACAGTTCAGTTAGAGAGGCTCCGAACTTCCTGCTTTCTCCGTTTCTTCATCCCTAGAGTGTCAAGACTATGGAACCTGCTGCCCGCAGAAGTTTTTCCTTCTCACGACACTAAAGACACCTACGGTACGTTAGTATTTAGGCATCAGAGTGTCCCAAGATAAAAAAAAATCATTTTTTTAAAATAAAATATTTCATTTAAGTGCATATTTTAATGCTATGTAAAATTGCGGCAAAAATTTATTTTTAAAATAAAAACAATTAAATCTTACATTTTGTATTTCTTAATCATCTTATGTTTGGTATGTACTTAAATACATAAAATTAAATAAGAGCTTTAAGTAAAATAAAAAAGGTAGGACAAAACATGGTATACCAATTAAAATAACAAACATTGGCAAATGATTTTAGTTAATTTATGTTAAGAAAGACAACTTTTTATGAAATACACCTCTTTGTATAACGAAAATAATATGTAACAAAAATAACAATGATATACAGACGGCGAAATCTAACTTTAAGTTACTCATATATAACCGTTAAAAATAAGCAATTTTAAACAAAGTTTATAAAAAAGTAATAATTATTACAAGAACTGTCCAATCAAAACAAGATAATAACTACCAACAATTGTTATCTAATTTAAATGTAATAAGATGTAATAAAAATAATGTAATATTATTATATAAATTAACTAAAGATAAAAGGAAGATAAATAGGTTTAGAAAGTTCTCTCCATCACAATACTACGCCTAATACAACTTGCTAAGACATCAACTAAAGAGCACTGCTCAGTTAGTAAATGAAGGTCATTAAATAGTTTCAAAACTCTATAAGTTAAAGATCGTCGATACATGGCCAAGGAATGATGTATGATGTACAGAGGGGAGCATTTTGGTTGTATTAACGGAGTAGTTTGTAGTTTTTTCCGTAGATTCTAGTGGTGTACCGATTATTTGTTCCACCAGTTGAACTTTTCGAGTTATTACACAAAGAATAAAACATCACAGATAAACCAACATAAAAGCACATACATAAAGTAAAATTGACGGAGCCAAATAAATACGTCTACTCACGCATACAACACAATATATAAGTTAGTTAGCAACGCTTATTTAGTTAAAATGGGTATAAATATCCAAGATTTACTTAAAGACCAAACAAACATTATAACACATAAAATTTGAATTGTTCCTTATTTAATAGATTGTGACGCACATTTTATTAAATATTGTTTAATGTATGTTACACCTGTTTCTGATTTTAACATTTGGCTTCTATGCCAGTAATGTGTTAAAACGTCTTTTTCAAGTCAAGTATTAGTTTTTTTTCAAAATATGGATATGACTAACAAGGGTGACGTAACATAATATATAAGAAGGTATTCCAATCCTGCAATGCATGTTGGGAAATGTGTCAAGCGGTCGCGCCGCCACGAGTGTGTTTTGCAAACTAAAGTATTTTCATTCTTATTTTTATTATTGCGGAAGTTGGGATACAAATACTTTAGTGTGTTAGACACACTCGTGGCGGCGCGACCGCTTGACACATTTCCCATCATGCATTGCAGGATTGGAATACCTTGTTATATAATATCCTAGGATGACGTAAATAAAATTTGTAAAAATCTACTCAAACACAATTCTTTTTATTTATAAAAAAGTTTCATACTTACAATCAAGAATAATAAAAAAATACTTTTAAATGGTAACTTTAAATTGACGAAAGTTAAAAATGTGAAAGTTGTATTAAAATATACAACTACCCTGTTAACCTATAAAAAAGTCATTTAACTAATTTTAATTGCTACCTCAAGAAATTGCCGTTGTACATACATACGTTTATATTTTGAATAATAAAACTAGCCAGATTACAAACAAAAATATTTTATGGTCTAAGCTTATTAAACAAATCTGCTAACAAAATCCATTTAAACAACATACTTTATTTTTTAAAATTGTTTTTAGGTCTTGGTAACGCTATTTATTTTTATTATACAAAAAAAATGTTTAAATAATATTAAAATAAATTAGTACTTACCAGGTGGTTCTCCAGTATCAATGACCACACCATCTACACTGGGTCCAAAAGCAAAAGAAAATTCTGGCGCTACTACTGGTGTTGATAACAACGTTTCCAAAGGTTTTTCTCTTAGGCACTTAAGGAGATGAGCGTGGGGAAGCTCTGGAGAACAATTGGCATGAATAGCTACTAAGGCCGCATATCTTGACGGTTCTTGAACTAAGGCCCATGGACTAAGTGCTGAACCTGACATCAGAATGGCTCGGTGAAATAAAACTCCTAAAACAAAGAGTTTATATATGAAATATAAATACTCAAAAAAATATAGATGCAGTAATTTTATACGCGTTTTTAAATAATTCTATGGATCTACATTTGTGTAGTATTATTTTGGGTTTTTTAAGATCCAGGAAAAAACAGTTAACTTAAAATATATTATATTAGACTATAACACTAACAATTTTGATCTGTGCTATTAGACGGAGAGCTGGAGCCAAAAAATCATCGTCATCAGTAATATGGAATTTCTCCCGTAAAACATGTTTATTTAGTATTATTAATTATGTTCCCGCGCAGACTGACAACCTACTGGATACAGGGGGTAGCAACAAGGGTTGAAAGTGCAAAATTTTTGGGGAAAAAATCTTCATCAAAAATATGCTTAAAAATTTTTCCCAAGGGGCTGACAGCTAGGTGGATACAAAAGGGGTGGCGGATAAGGGTAAAGCGGGTAAAAATTTAGGCAAAAATCGTCATCGATAATATGTCAGCCATTTTGACCACTTAAAGTTGTACCCCTAAGGTGCCTAAATTCAAAAGGGCTGGCAGTTGGGTGGATACCGAGGGCAGTAAAACGGGATCAAATTATCACAAAAATTAATCATTTATTATTATTATCAGTAATATATTTATATAGTAAAACCACTTAAGATATTTTAATAAAATTTGGGATACATTTACTATGTATCAAGAGCCATTTTTTAGTGTACTACATTTTTTAATTTTTTTACCAGTGGCGTTCGTAAGGTATTTGACCTGCCTATTTTGGCAAATATTGATGGAACGTCACTGATTTCTCTTAAAATGAAAAATATTTTTGAAATCCCCAATTATTTATAAGCAAAGTTGATTACTTGATATTTTTCGATGCATGGTTTCGCTTAAAAAAAATAAAAACTTTTTCTCTGCATGATCATAACAATATCGGTAAACGATATCACCATGCAGAGAAATATTTAGATTTAATTTTTCTTGGTGAAAACGGTGCGTTGGACTAAAAAAATTATGAGCAGATTTGATCTCTTTTTTTAGGCCGACGCACGGTTTTCACCTAGAAAAAATAAATCTAGATATTTCTCTGCATAGTGATATTGCTTACCGATATTGTTAGGATTATGCAGGGAAATGGTTTTTATTTTTTTAAGCGAAAACCATGCATCGGATTGCAAAAAATCAAGTAATCAACTTTGCTTTTAAATGATTGGGGATTTTAAAAATATTTTTAATTTTAAGAAAAATCAGTGACATACCATTAATATTTGCTAAAATAGGCAGGTCAAATTGGTACGAACACCACTGGTGAAAATAAAAAAATATAGTACACTTAAAGACGCCTATTAATACATAGTAAATGTATGCCAAAATTTTTTTAAGTATCTACAGTGGTATTACTAATAATAATAATAATAAATGATTTATTTTTGTGATAATTTGACCCCGTTTTACTGCCCTTGATATCCACCTAACTGTCAGCCCTTTTGGATTTAGACGGTTCAACTTTAAGTGGTCAAAATGACTGACATATTATCGATGACGATTTTTTGCCTAAATTTCTACCCTTTTTACCCTTATCCGCCACCCCTTTTGTAGGTAGGTAGGTTTAAAGTGAGTGGGTATAACACCCTTCCACATCGACTCCTTTTATATCCACCTAGGTGTCAGCCCCTTGGGATTTCAGCCAAGGGATTAAGACCTTTATCTGGGAAAATTTTGAAGCATATTTTCGATAGCAATTTTTTCCCCAAAAATGTTGCACTTTCAACCCTTGTTGCTTCCCCCTGTATCCAATAGGTTGTCAGCCTGAGCGGGAACATAATTAACAATACTAAATGAACATGTTTTATGGGAGCAACTCCATATTACTGATGACGATGTTTTTTCGGCTCCAGCTCTTAGACCATATCCTAAGGGTTGTCAATCTAACTTTTAAATATACAATGTTTGGACATATAAAATTTGTTTGTGCTCCACTTTGGCCTTTAACCATTTGCCCTTGGTAAGGTTGAAAGTCCATTAATTTATCTACTTGTCCTGTTTTAACAATGGTTAATATGAATAAACTTAATATTAGTTGATCTTTGTAAAAAATGTGATGCTTGTTGTAAAATATTATTGTAGAATCAGTAAAATAGTTTGTTTAACTGAGATATTAGGAATAAAGTGCCGTAAACTAATAATAATTATACATTTTTTTTATTGTATTAAAAAAACTAATATAATAAACAAATTTGTTTAAACTTTGTATTTATTATGTCATAGATATTTTAAAACCCTGTAAAACGTTAAAAGAGTGTAATATAATAAACAAAATATTAAAATAGCTTTACAGTATTTTTACCCAAGTTAACCTTTTTAAATTACCATATTTCAGTTTATTTTCAACTTTTTGCAAAGTTGAAATTATTTCCAAAATTAAGTCTTTTTATATTATTGGCAATTAAAAATGCTTTCCTAATATGTGTCCTCAACAATTGTGCAAATTACATAAAATAGTAAAAATAGATAGTATTTATTAAAAATAAAACTTTGCTAATAAAAAATAAAAGAACCATTTGTTTGTTACTGTCTTAAGCAAAGCAAACATCATTATGGTAAAGTTTCTTGTTTGGCTGGCCAAAGTCCTAGAAACATTCAGCATAAAACGAATGACATCCCAAACCGCGTTGACCACTATATATCAGTTTGTTTGTCAAGGTAGTTTCTAAACAACATAAATTTGCAAAGGACCCTAAGTTACATGAACATACAATCTATAAATTTAACCGCCGACCTCGAGGTCACTTTATATCACGCATGAAAACGAAACACAACAGGTATAAAATATTGCACTAGCGCAATTGTGGAGAAAGATTGAAACTGAAAAATTGATAATGTGGTGAATTTATGTTTGACAATATAAAATTTATTGATGTACAAGACTTTTAATTGGACAAAATTTTGTTGGTTAAACAATAATTTTTTAAAGAAATAGCATGTAGATCCGTCATGTCACGCTATAAGACGATGCTAAGGTATGTGTTAATAACTTGACTTTTAAAGTGCTAGCTTAAGTATGTGTTTCAGACTTCGGGAAATACAATATTTGTTTTGGTTAAATTGATTTGCTTATTTATTTTGGTATTTGTAAAAAAATATAATTGTTCATTGAACTTTGGATTTGTCCATTTAAAGGAATATAATTCTTGAAACCGACAAAACTACTGAAAATATATTACCATAACGTATGCAGATAAAAATAAGCATACTTTTTGTGTCGAATATAATTATGTGTTTTAGACATTTTACTAGACAGATGTCCAGTATAATGTCTTAAATACATAATTATATTTGACACAAAAAAGTCTAGTGCCTTAATTTAATATTAATTAAACGTTCTCAAAAAAATTGCATTAGTCAGTAAAAAGAAAAGGACATTGGTGTAAAGGAGTAGGTTCTAAAATGAGAATTCTAAGGTACCCCAGCATTAATTTGGTGAAAGCTAGAAGATTAATTATCTACAGTTATGAGTATACGTTAACTGAGAAACGTTAAGGTCAAGTATCGTAAAAAAAGTTGGGTATTTAAGGAGCGCATCGTGTCAAACCTAGAAAAAGCTTTAGTTATGTAAGAGGGATCTGGGGTTTGTCAAACAATAAAAGTACTAGTTCCGGTTAGGTAAAATAAATTTAAAAATTGCTGTAAATCTTTTGTCACAAAATTCAATTTGCAACTATCTTGCAAGAATCCTACAAAAAACTGTAACAAGAAAAATAGTTTTTATTATTATACAAAAAAATAGAAATAAACATTATTAAAAAAAAATGCAAAAGCCTTACCAATAATACGTAACAATAGGTGATAGCGGACCTAAGAAATTAGAAATACTTACGAATTATTTTTTTAATTATTAGTTTTAAAACTGTTTATACGCATACACAGAAAAGCTTTTTTTTAAATATAAAGGCTGTCAAATCACTTGTTTTTTTTTCATAAATTCTTTATGTCAAACTAGGTCAATTTAGGCTCACCCAATTTTAGCTGAAACAGCACCGCTTAGCTGGTAAACAGCGTTACAAACTTTACTGCATACTGGTGTTTTTTAAATTTTTTAAAAACATGCTAATTGGGGATTTTTAGTGTGTGGATATATAATTAGACACTATAAAATGACATGTATTATGGGGATCCCAATCGGCTGTAAAAAGTGGAAGTTTAATCATCGCTAAACATGTTTTTCTAATTTTCTATATGATCAGCGTTCTGAAAACAATTATATTTTTTGGGTAAATGAATGTTTTTAAAATAACTTTTATTTTTAAAGATCTTTTTTAAAACAGCATTTTTTCCAAAATAAAAAAAGATTGCTCTCGATGAACCTCAATTAACCTAAAAAATAAAGTAATAAATACATTTTCGTAGTAAATTAAATTGAAATAAACTAGTACAAAGAACTTAATCACACGTATTTAAATCTAAAAAATATGGTGGTTGTGTTTTAATTTTCTTTTTTAATCCAGCACACAAAGGCAAATTTTTCGGAATTTATCCAAATAAAATAAAACTTTGTCAACTTTTGTGAAAGCAAAATTAATACAATTTTAATATAATATTATAAACGTTCGCACAAATCAAATTTATACCCAAATTTTAAATCTAGTATCATGACGGCAAGCACTAGAACAAATCAAAAGTGATAGCATATTAGCAGAGATGACTTTTTTCAAAGTTAGTTTTAAATTAGTAAGGGATATTGATGAACAGCAACTGAATTAGAAAAACTTTAATTTTATTTTTTAAATAGTATTGCATTCCGTTTAAATTACATTTTTCTCTTAGTTATTATTTTAATAGCTTTTTTTAACTCAAAAACATAAAAAAGAAAAGATCAAAGTTGTCAAGTTTATCTGGTTTTAAAAGATTTTTAAAACCTGGAACGACTTAGGTTCTTAATCATTTTTTTTTATGTTAGATAAACATTGTATTAAGTATAGAGATTATTGCTACAAAAATATTTTTTGTGTGTGAAAAAACTCTTTAGGCAAAATTTATTTTATGAAATAACACCTGAATTAAAAGTTCAATACAATAGGATAAAAAAGCTAAAAATATAAAAGATTGACGATAGACCCCTTACCTAACTTGTTATAGCATAACCTGAATAAAAAATATTATTTCTTTAGTTTAAGGTTTTATATTGTTTTAAAAATAATAACATTGTTTGTAAAAATATTACATCTTTAGACGTAAAAAATTAGGTAGCTTTCTTCGCGGATACCTTATTATATCATACTTAAAGCAGGACCTACTTCAAAAACTAAAATTTTTTTAACGATAGAGAAAACCTTTTTATTTAATGCTGCTTTTATCGGCAACAGCTATGTATAAAGAACACAGCAGTTAATAAACTGGCCAATTAGTTAAAAGCATCTTTCCTCTCCAAAATTCAAATAATGTTTATATAAACATTATTTTAATTTTAATGTTTTGGCTAGTTTCATAACTACCTAACTTCCACATACACACACTAGTGAATGCCCACCATTTTAAACATACTTGTTTTAAGTCATAATTTAATAGATGTTTATTTTATGTAGATGGCTCATAAAAATATTTAAATACCATACATGTGAAATTTATTTTAAAGTAGTATATAACTTTTAAAAATACATTATTATACAATATTCTTTTATCCCGTCCGCTCAAGCTCAAGAAAATGTATTTTGTTGTTAATATGTAAACTAAGTTTCTTTTCTTTTAATTATTGTTTTATGGTATTAGTAAAATAAATACCCCATTAAGAAATAAGTAAATACATTTGAAAACTGATGCACAAGGCAGAGCAGCCGAAAATTTCGCAATCAACAACGCGCTCACCAATTTGATTATGGAAGCTACCTACTTTCCTAGGGTTCCTACCCATATTTTGTGACCCCCTAGATCTATTTTTTACTTCTACCCCCGAACTTTACCAAGCATCAGTAACTGCTCCCCTTGGTCGCTCTGACCATGGTTTGGTCACCGTATCATACTCCACACATTCTGAGGCAACTGATCGCATGCCGCCACGAACCGTCTGGCACTACAACTCGGCTGACTGGAATGATCCAAGATTTTTTTGCCAGCTACACTTAAAATCCTACCTGCTTCTTCACTTACGATACTTCCGAAATATGTAAACAAATAACCGAAACAATTCAACTAGATATTGAGACTTTATTCCCCACACTAAAAAGAATCCCATAACTTTAAATCACAAACCGTGGTTTTCTAAATCATGTAACAAAGCCAGACTTTTAAAAATTCAAGCCCACAAAAAGTTTCTCCAAAACCCTAGTCCTGAAAATCGACAGGCTATCATCGAAGCAAGAAATCCATATAATTAGACCATCTCAGAAGCAAAAGACCGTTTTAACAATCAAATAAAAGATAAAGTTCTCTCTTGCTCAAATGGCAGTAAAGCTTTCTGGTCCTTTGACAAAAATATTAGTCAAAACTTCTACACAAATTCTTTTCCACCCCTAATCTCTGAAGATGGAATCGTTTCTGCCTCCAAAGGAAAAGCCAAACTATTTGCCAAACAATTTGCTGCCGATTCTACGCTTGATCCTCCCATTCATCTTCCCCTTTCAACAGTTGCCCCTGTTTCTCATAACATGTGCGATACCATTTTAAAAGTCAAACAAATCAAGCGTATTCTTTCTTCTCTTAATACTAAAAAAACGTCTAGGCTGGATGGCATACCAGCAATCGTCTAAAAAATATGTGTTCCCGAGCTTGCTCCCAATCTATCTCGCCTCTTTCGAATCTCTTACGACACGGACATTTTCCTGGAGAGTTGGAAAGCTGCACGTGTGCAACCTGTCCTCAAAAAAGGACCCAAAACCCTTCCTTCTAACTATAGGCCTATATGTCTTCTTTCTGTTGTTTGCAAAGTAATGGAAACATTCATCAATCCCCAAATCTTAAGGTATTTGGAAAAACACCAGATCTTACATGATAGACAGTATAGATTCCGTCACAGAAGATCCACAGCTGATCATCTTACCTTTGTCTCACACAACTGGAACAAGTCCCTTGAGTTTCTTGGTGAATCCCAGATCGTTGCTCTTGACATATCTAAAGCTTTCGATAAGGTCTGGCATGACGGGCTTCTTAACAAACTTCTTTCTTACGGTCTTCTACCTATGCTTGGCTCTCCAGTTTCCTTTCTAATCGACGTATATCAGTTACTGTAGATGGTCATTGTTCCAGCTTCTACCAAAATAATGGTGCCCCAGGGATCAGTGCTGGCACCCACGCTGTTTCTATTACACATTAACGATATTCCCTCTTCCACAATCAATCCCATTCATAGTTTTGCTGACGATAGTACCCACTCTAGCATTCAATTTCTTAAGCCACCATGTAATTCTGATTTGAAAGCAAGCGCAGGTCAATGCAGATATCTTTTTCACAAGACCTCAAACTTATCTTGGATTGGGGCGTAAAAATCTTGTTCAGTTTAATGCTTCAAACACACAGTCATGTTCGTTGTCGTGGAAAAAGTCTCCCAATGCTCATCCGTTTCATATGAGCGGCCAAGTTCTGCAGAACAAGAAATCGTTTAATCTTATCGGCGTTACTTTTGAGACAACTAACCTCAACTGGCACAAGCACATTTCAACCATAGCCTCGGCAGCTTCAAAAAAACTTAGATTCCTCTTTTTAGCCAGAAAATATTTTTCTATTTCCAATCTGTATACTCTGTATGTACCCCAAATCAGACCCTCTTTAGAATATTGTTCTCATGTCTGGGGAATGGCGTCCCCTACAACACTTAGCATTATGGACTCCATTCAAAGAAGAGCCGTTCTTAATGATCTCACGCTTACCGAAAGGCTTCCTCTTCTTGCCCACCGTCGAGCTGTAGGAGATCTGTCGCTTTTTTATAGGTATTTTCACGGCCTCTGCTCAGAGGAGTCGGCCAGTATAATTCCTTCTCTGGCAGCTCCCAGCAGAGCAACACGTAGTGCAACTTTTATGCATCCTTTTACAGTTCAGTTAGAGAGGACCCAAACTTCCTGCTTTCTTCGTCCCTTCATCCCTAGAGTGTCAAGATTATGAAATCTTCTGCCCGCAGAAGTTTTTCCTTCTCTTCCCAATATCCAAAAATTTAAGTCCCGTGTGAACAAACTCCCTCTTACCACACTTAAGGCATCAGCCTTCGTAAACTGCCACAGGATAAAAAAAATATTAAGTATAACATAAAACTATTCCAAGTAATAGGTATTTATCACATCGGCAACACTGTGACGTGCGCACTTTCATAAGGTAATTTTCTTCACAAAATGACGACCCGAAATTCTTTAATATAGTTTAATAAATAACATTGTTTCCTTTACCAAAAACTTTGACTATATGCTATTTGAGTATTAATAACTATATCTAAATACCTTTTTATTCCTTAATGGTTTATTTTCCCTGTTGAGATATTTCGTCTTTATCTATGATCAGTTTAGTATTAAAAATCTATTTTTCAAAATACCCATTACATTTTACAGATGCACAGGTCACAATTGATTTCCTGCCACCACTAATAAATAAACTAAGCTAGACAAAAAAGAACCTAAAGGGTGTAGCAAATTAATAAAAATCTCAGATACCTAAATATTAATTTTCAGGAAATAACGAAGTTTAAAAATTTAATAAAATAAACATTGGTTTTATATTCTTTATTAAACTGTAGGAAAGGAAACGTAGTAACTGGCATACATTTTTGTATTGGTCTTAGTCGTTGGCACCGTAAACTGTATCATCAGGTTCATGTTTAGTAAGTTAAAATATGTGGCTTTTTAAAAATGATGATTTGCTGCCTATGACCTACGCAGTATCCTTTAATAGCCTTACATCTAAAAAAGCTGTTTTGCTACTCTGGCAGACATTATTTAGTCGTTTCTTTTTATTTATTAATTTATCTGCTCTTAAATGCTATAATCATTAACTTAAAGCTGCTGTCGATCATAAAGGGCTTAAGGTACAAAAAATTGTTTACTTTATAATAACTTATAAGCAGATACTGATATAAGACTATGTCAGTTTACAAAACAAAGTTTACTTGGCATTCCATCTACGTCGTTAGTCTTAGGCGGGTAAAAGAATGAAATAACGTTTTTCTTTTTTAATTTAAATGCTTATTTAATTAAGCTTTTTTACTACTAAAAAAATGCCTGCTAACCTAACCACAATTTTGAGTTAGTACAAATATACAGGGTGATTCACGTTGAGTGTCCTATTAAAAGTTCTGGGAAACCAAGAAAAATAACTTTTTTAAATTTGACACACGGCCATAACAGGTAATAAGCTACATTTTAAAAATATTTTGGCAAGTGCAGTGTTGCCAGATCTAACCGAAACCAACGGCAACATTGTAATTTTAAATAGAACACCCTGTTTTTTATTGCATATTCGGTTTCTACATAAAATAGTAAGTTTTATTAACATCTTCTTATACGTATATCTTACCGTTTTTAAGAAAACAATTAATTACTATTTTTTTTAAGGAAAATCACCATGTTAAAATTTAAAATTTACGTGCCTAACCGCGCTGGATACTAGAAATTTTTTATGGGGTTAGACAATGCATGTATTTAAAAGATCTACATGCTATTATAGCAATATATCTTACAGGGTGTCCCAAAAAAATGCATTTTTACCGATAATAAATAATGATTAAAACTCAGTTTTTTCAAATACAACATACTGTATTTTATCCCATTTTTAAATAGACCAATAATTTACCTACAAAATGTCCATACATGTTTCTATACCCATCTGCCACCGTTTTTTAAATACAAACGAATTTTAATTTTTTCCCTGTTTTTAAATACTATCTACAGTAAACCACCGTCGCGCCGGATTAATTTACAATTTACCTAGGTAGGCTATGAAAGTTTGTATTTTAAATTGTCCTGACAACTATTTGACATATAAGGTAAAAATAATTTATTTTGTTTTGATTAATAAGGAATAAATGCTTAAAAAATTAAAATTTGCTTATATTTAAAAAACGGTGGCAGATGGGTATAGAAAGATGTATGGATATTTTGTAGGTAAATTATTGGTCTATTTAAAAATGGGATAAAATACAGTATGTTGTATTTAAAAAAAATGAGTTTTAATCATTATTTAATATCGGTAAAAATGCAAATTTTTGGGACACCATGTAGGATATATTGCTATAATAGCATGTAGATCTTTTAAATACATGCATTGTCTAATCCCAAAAAAAATTTCTAGTATTCAGCTCGGTTAGGCATGTAAATATTAAACCTTTTAAATATGATGATTTTCCTTAAAAAAAATAGTGATTAATTATTTTCTTAAAAATGGTAAGATATAGGTATAGGAATATGTTAATAATACTTACTTGAAATTTCGTAAGAATCTAAAATTGCAATAAAAAATGGGGTGTTCCATTTAAAATTACAATGTTGCCGTTGGTTTCGGTTAGATCTGGCAACGCTGCAATTGCCAAAATATTTTTAAAATGTAGCTTATTACCTGTTATGGCCGTATGCCAAATTTCTTCAAAAAGTTATTTTTGGTTCCCCAGAACTTTTAATAGGACACTCAACGTGAATCACCCTGTATATTTAAAATGCAAAATCGGATAAACCTGTTGTTATACAATGCACTCAGATTGGTATAAGCAATTAGGTAGTGGATTACATTTTTATTAAGATAATTTCTTAAAAACTGGTAATAAAAAATGTTTGTAAAAGTTAAATCTTTGATTAATCATTATTGATGCATTTAAAAATACGATACTTTTTACCAAAAAAATAATAAACATAAATTTGCTAGAGCTTAATTCTAAGCACGATGTGTTTAAAGTTTTGTATAAGAAAACCAAATATTATTTTTTTTTAAGCAATAAGAACAATATAGTAATTTCCAACAGCAAATTCGTTTTTAAAAAAATTATTTGCTTTCTTTAGAGACTTAATCAAGATATGAGCATATTTTACACTAGGTCCTTATACTACGTTACAGCTGCAGCGGGCATACCTATTAAATCCAATTGGTTGAGCGCCTACCACGTGGTTTCACTTATAGCTTAGTGTTACTTATTTATACGGATTTCAGCAATGGCCGTAATGCAAGTATTCTAAAAATTCACCTGCGTGATA
This sequence comes from Listronotus oregonensis, assembly GCA_019359885.1. NCBI lineage: Eukaryota > Metazoa > Arthropoda > Insecta > Coleoptera > Curculionidae > Listronotus > Listronotus oregonensis. The sequence goes on from JAHBCN010002042.1 coordinate 15,887, forward strand.
CGGAGGCGGACAGTAAAATATTGTTTGCTACTGCACGCAGACCGAGAGAGAAAGGTTGTAGACTTATCGCGCCAAGGCTTCCTCTGGAAAGTATATGATTTAAGTAATAGCTTATACATATAATATTTAATAATGTGGGTCAGTCTTACAACCTTCGAACATATACCCCTCCAATCAGCACGCAGAGCGAGAGAAAAAGGTTGTAGACTCATCTCGTCACTGCGTAGCAGGTATATGTTTGAAAAATTAGCTATTAATACAGTAGATCAGCTTTATAACATCTGATCATATATCTAAAGAGTCAGCGGTAAGAAAGGTGTTCAAGCTAGGATTGTGTTAATGAAAGACCAAACAAGGAAAAACTAATAACATTATAAGTTATACTGCAAATATACTTGCAAAATCTTAAAACTAGATATTAATTTGACATCTACATATAAATAAATATTATTGTACTTGCACTGCATGGTCGAAGGGGAGGGGGTATGTACCTTTTCCCGCCAACCAAGCAGCAGGCGAAGCGAGAGTGAAAACTCATCGCGCTTTTTTTTCTATCGCACTCTATTCACATGGACAAGCGATAAGACTGCTTCTAGGTAGGTATATGATCGAAGTTTCATACAGATGCAGAGTGCGAGATATTACAAAAAATACATTAAAATTTGTTTCTTTTAGAAATAAAATAACATTATTTATATTTAGGCTACTATTTATTAAAAAAAAAAAATCGACATAATGAAATCAAAAAGGAGGACTTCTTTACTGAGAAAAACCCAACGTAGTAGCAGCAACAATCATTGATCATTTAAACTGCAATGTGTAATTTTCAGACAATTGCAAGTTATTTTAACGTATGTGTTGTAAATTTTACTGTCGACCCCGGAAACACTTTACATCATGCATGAAAGTAAACACGACAGTCAGTTGCAGTAAATTATTGGGATGTGGCCGTAAATAATAAACTTTTATCAAAGGGCTGGAGTACTAATATTGCATTTAAATTAAAAAGTTAGTTAAGTAATAAAACAAAGGTTGTTATCATTACTATCAAGTGCTGAAAAAAGGCAGGACAATCTAGCAAAAGAAATTCTGTTAAAAAAAATGTTATTTTAAATGGCGAAATGAAAATAAAATACTACAAAGACTGTCGTAAATCTTACACAGATTCTCAAAACTATTATCATAATTTGCAATCACAGTGGCGCCGGTCCTTCAAATTATTGTGACACTAAAATTAAATGCGATTCTTTTAATATTAGGAAAATGTGTTTTTTTGCAACAATAGTAAAAATAAAAAGAAGAAAAGTTAAATAAAAAATCTGTTTAAACAAGTAATTTAAATATTATTATGTACCTACATAGTACAGTTGGTACCTTTATATTAGTTTATATTTTGTACTGAAACAAAATACGAATTTCAATTTTATCCTTATAAATCATGTTTAGGGTATTTATTTTTTTACATAGTACTAAATCTTTTTAGGTAGTAGAAAAGCTACCTATCAAAAAAAGCATCAAGCTGCCAGGAATAGAAACGACATTAATATGATATCTAAATTACGTGTCTATAAAGATGTATTTGCGTTTGATGAGAAATATCATAAATTATGTTACAGCCACTACATCTCTGAAAGAAACATAAAATCGCACAAAAATAGGAAAACGGTTTCCGAACCTACCCGAAAATAGTTCGACAATATCTACCTTTTCTGCAAGTATTGGTAGTGATTTTCAGATAGATCTTTTACTTCCTAAAGAAATGTCCAAAATTTAAACTTTATTAAAGGCTGATGCCATAATACGTAGTGCAATGGCTTTATGTCAACCCAAAATTGAATTTCCAACATGTACTTGTGTGAAAGAAGGACTAAAATGTTGTAAGGAGTGTAAATTTCGTTCCTGCAATATGATTATTAAAGCTTTTAAGGCAGAAATGGATTAAATTTACGTAAAATGCTACTAATGAAGCGCCTAAATACTTACTTACATATTACATTTTTGGGTCTGTAAAAAAAATCACCCACGGAATTGGACGATTTTTAAATTTGCAATGTAAAATATTCTTTAAGTATTATTATTTAAGGCAAAAAAAATGCGGATGATGTGGTTTTCACCAAGAAAAGAGCAATAAAAATTTTATAAATTGGTCATTATTTGACATTTTATTTTAACTATTTACGATTTACATGTAACAAATTCATGCATCGCTTCAAGACGTTTACAGTGTTGCTAAACGGAAATATTATTAATTTATAATAAAAAACTTTGCCGTTACCATAAGGATAATTTTCATTAAATCAAAAATATTTGAATTTCAAGCCAGTTATAATAGGGATAATATAATAGGGAAAATAAAAAGCCGCTTTAACTAACCAGCACTAATCATGACCGACCAGAACGGCGCATTTATAATAAAAAAAAATTACAATTTAACGAGGAAAACCTAACCGGAACTAACCAGAACTAGATCATAGTTTGAAAGTTGTTGTTTGCTAGTTCTGGTTAGTTTTTTATATAAAAAACAACCTTCAATAATAACAAATTATTACAAAAAGTCTGGCAACATTGCTTATTCAAGCAGCATTCAGACATGTCAAAGAATAGCGCGCAAAAATATTACTTTGGCCGTTAAAAAAATATCACTTACTTAATACTATAAAAGGAATCTAAAAAATTTTTGTTTTAAAAACTTTTTTTAAACATTAGCTAAAATTTGTACGCAGCATGTATATATAAATTTTCAATAATAAACTTTTTTCTCGATTGCCTAAAATTACGCTACTAAAAATAACAACTTTCAGTTTTGTACTATTTTAAAAATTTAACAAAAAAAATATCAGCTTCAAGTGGGACGTTGTTTGAAGCGCTATTGTGTCTACTTTAATCTAAAAAAAAATTAACTTGATAGCATGAATATTATTAAAGATATAGCAGTGGAGAAGTTAAAATACGTGTTTTATTAAAAACCGATTTTTTTGGGTTTTTGCGAAATAAAAAAGCTCTCGACCACTAAAAAATGTCGTAAAAAGTGATTTCGTGTACACGATTACCTTATTAAAGAATCCCACCAAGTCTGGTTTGGTTCTACGCCTGTTTTTCTTTTCTCGATAACTAAGCGACTTTTCTTCCAAATTTTACTCCACTATTGTTAAAAAGGTTTAATATTTACGTGCATAACCGAGCTGGATTCTAGAATTTTTTTTGGGGTTAGTAGACAATGCATGTATTTAAAGGATCTACATATATATATATATATATATATATATATATATATATATATATATATATATATATATATATATATATATATATATATATATATATATATATATTATATATATATATATATTATATATATATATTATATATATATATATATATATATATATATATATATATATATATATATATATATATATATATATATATATATATATATATATATATATATATATATATAAATATATTATTATAATATATATTTTATATATATATATATATATATATATATATATATTTTATATATATATATATATATATATATATATATATATATATATATATATATATATATATATATATATATATATAGGGTCAAGTCTGTTAATGAGATTTTTATTTTTAAATATTAACTTTGAGAAAAAATTTTTATACAAAAATATTTTGGTTTTTGCTTCTCTATATTTTGCGAACAACGTTATATATACAGACAAACTTCATTTTTAAATGACTCCCCATATTTTTTGTTACATTTTTTTCTTTGCATAAAATTTTAGATATTTTTTATTCAGCATATCATATCTCTATATTTAATTGTTTACGAGATATTCACACAACACACAATTTTATTTTTAAATTTAATACAAATTTAAAAGTGTGTGGTTTTTTAGAATAACATAATAACCATAGTTAAAAGCTAAAAATGTCAAAACGGCAGTTTTAATCTGTAAAAAAAGTTTAAATAATTTTTTTCTTTGTTTAAAGTTTAGCCTATTTTTACTTGTTATGTGATATCTAATTATTACTATGGCTGTTTTGTTACTCTACAAAAACCGCTAAATTCATAGGACCGTAAAACAACATTAAGAGATAAGCGGATTTTTCCATTCTAAATTTGAATTTAAATGCGAATATCTCGTAAGCAATTAAATATAGGAATACGATATGCCAAATAAAAAATATCTAAAATTTTATGCAGAAAACAAAAATGTTAAAAAATTAACTTTATCCTTTTACAGGCTTTTTGATATACCCTGTATATACAACGTTGTTTTAATGTTTGCAAAATATAGAGAAGCAAAAACCAAAATATTTTTGTATAAAACTTTTTTTTAATTTAAATATTTAAAGCAATAACTCTATACTATATATATATATATATATATATATATATATATATATATATATATATATATATATATATATATATATATATATATATATATATATATATATATATATATATATATATATATATATATATATATATATATTTATATATATAAATATATATATATATATATATATATATATATATATATATATATATATATATATATATATATATATATATATATATATATATATTTTTTTATTTTTGTATATGTGTGTGTAGTTCAGTCTGTAAGAGATTTCCTAGTGTGGACGGATAATTTTTTTGAATTATTGTTTTATCGGATTTATATATTTTTTTTTTTTTTTTGGTTTGTATTCCTTGCGGAAGTTTGCAGACGTTTCGCCAAGATCGCACTTGGCATTTTCAATGCTGTCTAACTGGTGTCATATTTCTGTTGAAAATATAAGAAAATACTAACAGCTTATAATTATGTTAAATATATTATAATTTTTTTAACGAAAAATACTAAAACAATTTATTTTGGTAGCATTATTGGTAGGTAAGGTTGGTGTTGTACAATAACTTCTTTAAAGTTTTTAAACTGGATAAAATAATTCCTGGATTTACTTTATTGTAAAAAATTTATTTAATTCGGAACACGTAAAACCTTTTATTTGAAATAGAATTGTAGGTCACGACTGGGCTAAATCAAATTGATCGTGCCAGGTCGTTATTTATTAAATGAACATGTAAGTTCATTTTAAAATAAGTGTCAGTACACCTTAATTTTTAAGGTTTATTTAATAGTTTTAATTATTAATGTTACCTACTTTATATTTGGAATTTATATGCATTCACTGCATGTATCGATCAGTTTTTGCATAAATATATAAAATTTTAATGAAATACACCGGCAAAAACTAAAGGCAAATTTGTGTTAATAAAATTCGTGCTCACGTTCCCAGAAATATTATTTTATATGCTTGCCTAAATTCTAGTAATTAAAATAAAAAAAAAATTGTATAAGGCATTTTGCTATGAACTATCTAACATATATAAGACACCTTTTTACTTAAGGACCTACATTTTTTTTGGAAAAGTGTGGAAAAGTTATTTTACGCAAAGAAATACCTAAATAACAATAATTTTAAAATGGTTGCAATTTCTGTAACTTTAAATTAAAAAACAAAATATTTAACAACACAACTTTCTAAAAAGATAACATTTATAACGATGCAAAACGAAAAGCACAACCACAAATTCTAGGCGTCACCATCGATCTGATAATCAGCTTACAAAAGTATAGTAACTTTCGGCGCTGCTACCAATATCGCCAACTTATCCCTGTTACTTACCTTTCCATGTCGTATTTATGTCGTAACCGTTTCCCGTATATATAAATTAGGTTTGGTTTATAACATAACCTTAACTATTAAATAGTGACAATTAAATTTTGGTTCACAAGTAGCCCAGTAGAGAGCGGTTAAAAACGGCGAAACCTGGAAAAATTACAAAACACCTCCGCTTTGCATAAAAATTTGGATTTAGGTTGTGCTTGACCTAAACTTTAAGGTTTTCCCAACGCCGTTGGTTACTTATTATGTTTAAGGGTAATTAGCGAAAAAATATAATACAATAGATTAAACCATAAAATTAATTAAAATTATATATAAATATGTTTAATAAAGGTCACTTGATGTAATTAAGAGTATAAACGCCAGTAACTATAAATTTTTAGGGGTATAAACCACCCCCGATAGCGAGAAAAAAAAATAAAAAATAACGTTAAAGCATTAAAATGTTTGGATTTTGTTTAAATAAGTTAAGTAATATTTTCAGGGGTAAAAACATACACATATGTGTATATTTATACAAACGTATATACATATATGTATATACACAAAATTCCTTATGATGTTAAAACTATAAATCAGCTCTATTCAACCATCAAAATAAATTTTTTTCGAAAACTGCAAAAAACAGCACAAAGGTTTTTTGACTATAACTTCCTCAATTTTGATGCTAGAAAAAATTTTTAAAAAGCATTTTAAAGGTAAATTCAAGACCTACAAACTCATGTAGTATTAATATTTTTTCCATACTTATTCTGAAAAAGGGCAAGGGTTGAAGGGTTCAAATTTGGTACTAGTCAACCACTAGCCACAACTTTTGAGAGCCATATCTCCCTCAATTTTACACTTACGAAAAAACTTTAAATAAAAATTTTCAGTGAGTAAAATAGCAAACTTTTTGATTTCTATTAATTTTTACATATCTGTCTTATTTTTTGCCATATTATATTGAAAAGGCGAACTTTTTTATAGAAATTAAAAAAAAAATTAACTTTAAATTGTTATCGTTTCAAAATTAAGGCTTGTATATTGTTTAAACTCACAAAATTTACCAATGGTATATGAAGGAAGTGAATTGTAGAAGGGCTAAAAAATATTTTCAATTGGGGTGGTTATGATGAGGTTGTTTTGACCGTTTTTTCTACGAAAAAACTAGGCTTCTATCTAATTTTCGTCATAACTCGGTCAGCTAGGACCTTTTATAAAAATAAGAATAAAGGTCTTTTCAAGCACCATCAAAAACTTCCTATTAGTTTTTATCAAAAAATCCATAATTTTTTTATAGTTTGAGATTGAAAGTTTCGATTTTTACTCCAAAAGCAAAACTTGGCTTTTAATAAGCCATTACTCAGTTAATACAAGGTTTGGAGCAACCATAGATAAAACCATTCTCTTTGTTTTTTTATTAGCTACAACTTTGTTTATTATGGTCTTAGCGATAAAGCTCAAACTTTTTGAGATATTCGTGAAAAACCGTTCAAAAACATGGTAAAAATCGAAATTTTAATCGCAAATAACTCAAAAAGTATTCGCTGTAGGAAAAACGTTTATAGAATAAAAATGACTTAAAATTAGTAGATCTATTGATTTTTGCAGTAATTTTTAACAACTAATTTTTAACCCCCCAAGAAGGGGTGGTTTTCACCCCCTCGGTAAAAGCCAATGGCATAGGGAAGACTTTGAAGCAGAGGGTATGGACTACTTACTCTTAAATTTTTATAATTTTAGAAAGTGTAATATAGAATTTCTAGCCAAAACGGGGCTGTACTGAACTAAAATGTAAATTATATACATGGAGATATTTAGGTTAATCGTGATTTACTATTTTATTAAAAACCACTAAATATTGATTTTTAAAAATTCATAAATGTTGCAAAATAAAGGAAAAATAGCATTTAATCTATTATCCTTAAAAATATAATTGATAAATTTTAACCAAGGCAAAAGGGCAACTTTAACATGAAATCCCACGGTCACCTATACCAGGTGCAAGGGGGTGAATTACGATTACTTTTCTTAACAGCTAGTAAAAAAATAAATAGATAACTGTTTGAAAAGTTAAGAGTCCACTTAACGGTTTACAGTTTAGGGTTTGGGGGGCCAGAAAAAGGCTACCCTGGTGTGGGGTGGTACGCCCGTTTTAAATTAAGGGGTTGGTAATATGCTTTTTATTGGATGCTGTAAGTAGTAAATTCCATTTATAGTTCACGGGCCCCAAATTCCTCTAAGTACAAGTTCCCTATATGGCAAAGGTCCCCATTATGTCTCACGGAGTATGATCCCCGCAAAAAAATGTGTCACAAGTGGTGAGGGTCCCCAAATACATTGTCGCAATATATATTTTTAAATATACAGTAAAACTTGTCTATAACGGCCACCATAAAATTAAGAATAATTGGCCTTTATGGAAGGGTGGCCAGTATTGCCAGGTAACAGTTGTTCAACCATTTGAGGCTACAAAATTTTCAACTCATAAATTGCTTGCTGCCTTAAGTGCTTTTTGTTTAATTAACGGTCCAAATATTGGAACATTTTCACCTCTTGCTTAGCAGAATCAATTGTAGACCACTTGATCTACTGCAGATCCTCCAAACTTTTGGAAATTTCTCTTTTATTTTAAATTAACACTTTCTTCAAACATTCGTTTTAGTTCAGCTTAATTCCTGATAATATTATTTATTTGGGATTTTCTAACCGCGAACCCAAAGTGTACTTTTCACTTTTCGCGATAACATCAATTTTTTCCTTTAGTGACAAACTCTTTCGTTTGAGGAGCATGATTAAACACTTTCCGATTTCAAACACGATAACTTTATTCTTATCGATTTAAGAAACAAATAAAAACATAACGTGAAGATAATCCCCTTAAAACTACTAATGCTATTTGAACCTAGCCATAAATATTATTGTTGGGTATTTCCACCTTTAAAACACAGAATAAAATCATAAAATAATAAAATACAAATTAGCCCAAAGAAATTCCGGCCAAAAAAAGGTGGATTTACCTGAAATAGGTTATAAAAATTGAGATTTGTCTGGCCGTGGCTGTTTTATAAGGGTGCGCATTATCTAAGGGTATTTCTTTATGGAATTTCCTATAATTTAGATTTTTGTTAGCTTGAAAGGGGCCGATAACACAGGTGGCCGATATAAAAGGGTGTCCGTTAACACAAGTTTTACTGTATTATTAAAATATACTTTAAATTAGAAAAGGCTTGAGAAAATAATAAAAAATATTAGCAGGGCTTAAAATAAATAAGAAAAAAGTAACAAATAAAATAATGTATTAAACTTTTTAAAGGAAAAATATGGAATATTTTTAATCAAAAAAATTTTGTCGTCAAAACTATCTAAAACATAAAAAGCTGCACAGTCATAAGCTCATATAGCTAATAGTTAATTAACCCATTTAACAAGTTAATTTTAAATGTTCGAACAGTATTTCTATGCGACTAAAGAAAATACCACAAAAATGCCAAGGTGTTTATAACTGGAAAGAAACTTTCCTGCCAAAAATAATGGTACTTTAATGGCGGCAATTTCTAAATTTTATTTTAAAAATCGGAAAGTTCAATCGTTTTAATTAAAAGTTTTCGCCTTGTGTTCAAAAGATTAAAGTTCCCGATTTTATTTGTTTTTGCTCCAACTAATTGACTAGCCAAATATAGCGCCGCTGTTTAAGTTTGGTTCTTAGAAAATCTCTAAAGTTAAAGATTGGCAATTGTAAGGCAATATGGTAATTTGGCGCTTTAATTTAAAATCGGAATAAATACCCGATGACCATAAACCAATAAATAATATTATTATGCTAAAAATCCCAATTAAAAATTTATTTTTTTTGTTATATTTTTACGTTAAAATTGCTTTTTAAATATTTGTTAGTAGAACATAATAGATTTATTTTATTTAAAAACAAACATTTATTTAGACCCTAAAAACAATAAGATCTCCTTGCAAACAAAATAAAATATTACGTAAATGTAATACAACTTAAATTGTATTTTAAGTTTGACAACAACAATAAAAATATATTAAAAAAAATGTGGGTTTTAACATTGTTTTCTACCTATTTTTATTTTGTTTTTAATGGATTATTTAGTGTATTTATAAAAACAAGTTTTTTTTTAGTTTAAAGTATTTTTTATTAGGTTTTGCTATAAAGCAACTAAGCTGTCAACACTTTGATAGGTAAAGATGACGGTTGCAATTATTTGTTCAATAGCTTAAAATACTTAAGTTTAAACTAAGATTATTAAAAAAAAATTAAACAGGCATTTTCTTAAAAGCTATTTTAAATTTTAACAAAACAATTAAACTTATTAGGACCTATTATTACAAAATTTGCATAAGTATAATATATTACAAAATATTTAATTTTTTCTTGCTGGGATCACTGAAAAGGATAATTAATAGTTAACAAGGACATCAGACGTCGCTAGTCATGAATAATAAACCTTACTTTTAACTTAAAGAACAGTACCGAGTAAAATAAATAAGTTATTGTACTCTACAAACTGTTTTAATAAGATAGAGCTGATTTAGAAAAATATAATGTTTTACAACCTGCAGATAAAAAAATATAATACAGAGTTAATTAAAAGCAACCCTTACTTTCGCACAACATTATGAGCTGTCCAATACTCTTACGGCCGAGTGATGAACGCGTTGTTAAAGTTAGTAATGGACTTAACAATGGGTTAGATTTAACAAAAAGGTTAAAATAAACACTCTTGGCAACAGGGCATAACTTAAATATTTTGCATTTAAAATCAATTAAACATATTTAAAAAAAAATTAAATAAAAAACTATTACCTTCAATCGAATTTAAAAAAAATTGTTTCGACACTCCAAGAAAGTAATTTTATATATTTTCTTCAAAAGCAAGCAGCACAATAGATAGCTTAAATGACCAATACTGTAGAACTTCTTTAAATTTAAGGTTTTAACAGGTTTACAGGTTAATATAATTCATGCCTACTACACGGTAGATAGATTCATCTAGAGTAGACGAAAATTTGCTTTATTTACCTTGAAAATTAATGTTTTAATTTAATACATATCAGTAAAACTATTTTTTTTTACTTTGGTTGGCTTTGCACAGAAATGCATACAGCCACTACATTTAACGTATTATATTTAAGTTTTTTTTTAACCAAATAATTTTTTAATGAGTATCTGTATAAAAATCTATACGATAAATATTCGTATACACGAATTATTATACATTAAAACCATTTACAATATATAATAAGGATTCATACAGACATACACTTCGAAATAAGTCACAAATTGGGAGCTGCTTGCGAAGAATCAAAAACATGCATGACAAGGGCACACGCTTCACACCATAGTGGTCTATCTAGGCGATTTTGATAATTAACACAAACAGAGGATAATCGACCAGGATAAAGGAATTACAAATAAGGATAGAGTTGGGTTTACGAGTCCCTACAGCTTTCTCACACACATCTTTACAAAACAAAGAAATGCATTATAAACCCTTTTGTCTTCTCGTAGTAAAACTATTTATTTACAAGAATTTTATTACTAACTGCTCTTAATTATTTATAATACATCTATCCTTTTTAAAACAAAAGATCTTAAATCATTTTATGTTTATTAAGTGGGTATATTTATATATTGTGTTTCTTAGGTTAAGGCGTGTCCAAAGCTATAACATGCGGTACTAAAAAAAACCGATGTGGTATAGGTCCGATTGGTCGCAAGGCCTTTGTCGAAATCCAAGTCAAACGGACTCTAGGGTGTAAAACTTGATCCAAGAATTTTTACATCGCAATAAAAAGGTGTTCTTGGTTTTAGAAACAGCACATATACATATAATCATTTTTACACTCTAGATGAGATAGGGATTGGAGTAGCTCAAGAGCGTTTTGTACCATTTTACATTTTAATTGCCCTGTTTTATTGTCAAACTTTTCAGGGCACGAAAAACTCTAAGGCGCGAAAAAATTTTCATCACTAGAAAGCTAATACTCAGATTATCTATCGCAATCTTCGAGCATATACTACTAGAGGCAGCCTTGCAACTTGGACGTACGAACACTCCACGTGAGAAAAAAAAGAATCAGAGTGCAACATTTTCCTCCGCTCTACGAGCTGAGTCATGGGCTGGCGGAGAATGTTTTCCGCCGACTAATCAGCAACCAAAAAAGAAAGGTTGTACTTTTATTCGTCTTTTTCTCTTGATCAGACATATGGCTTGCAAAATTATAATATTTAGTAATGCAAGCTGAAAACAATAGGACAGTTAGCGCCTAAATCAATTAATTAAAACATTTTGCATGCTCTTGCATGCGAGATTGCACTTAAGTACTTGAAGCTTACGCAAGAATATGCAGAATATTTTAATTTAATGATTAAGGCACTATATTTATAACTATCCTCTTGTTTTTTGCTTAATAATAAATATTATAATTTTACCAAGCCACATGTCCGATCACGTCTGACAGTGTGCGTAAAAAAAGACGAATAAAAGTACAACTTTTCTCTCTCAGTTGCTGATTAGTCGGCGGAGAATAGTACATGCCCCGCCCGCCAACCACTCAGGACGTAGAGCGAGGGGTAAATGTTCTACTCATATTCTTTTTTCTCTAACGTTTTTCAACAAGTTGCAAGGCTGCCTCTAGTTGAAAAGTTTAACAATAAAAAAGGGCAATTAATATGTGAAATCGTATAAAAGGCTCTTGAGCTACTCCAAACCCTATCTCATCTAGCGTGCGTGTAAAAATAATTATATGTATATGCGCTGTTTCTAAAACCAAGAACATCTTAGATCAAGTTTTACATCCTAGAATGCGTTTAACTTGGATTTCGACAAAGGCCTAGCGACCAATCGGACCTATACCACATCGGGTCTCTAACGGTTTTTTTTTAGTACCTACCGCATGTTATAGCTTTGGACACGCCTTAACCTAAGAAACACTATATATAAATATACCTACAAATAAACATAAAATGATTTTAAACCTTTTGTTTTAAAAAGGATAGATGGATTATAAATTATAAAGAGTAGTAAGTTATAAAAATCTTGTAAATAAATAGTTTCACTAATACGTATTAAATTAAAACATTGATTTTCTAGGGAAATAAAGATGGACCTATAGGAATGTATCAATAAAGTATAGTAAAAATGAATTATATTAGAGAATCTGTTAAAAACCCTTTAAAGAAGTTCTGCAGTATTGGTCATTTGAGCTATCTATTGTGCTGATTGTTTTTGATAAAAATATTATATAAAATTACTTTGGTGGAGTGTCGAATAATTTTTTTCATATTCGATGCAAGGTAATTATTTTTAAATCTTTTTTATGCTTAATGGATTTTAAACGCAAAATTCCAAAATAAAGTATTTCTTGTTATTTAGTTACCATGAAATGTTTAAAAATGTGCTGCGTTGTCAAGTTTTTTCATTTTTCACTCTTTGTTAAATTTAACAACTGTTAAGTCCATTGTTAACTTTAACGGTCTCGGCCGTTAGTCTTGCAGTTGCTCTAATAACAATTTGGATAAAATAAGTATATAAAAAATTTGAATTACAACATTGCATTATTGTTTTAACTGTTCATTACCAAATTTCTAATTTTTAAATTACCTATATCCTTACTACTTGGCCGTTTTTATATATTTGACTGTCACGTAAATATCTACGGTATCCTTAAATGACATTTGGAAAGTTAAATATTTAGTTAAGAAAAAGTCTTGTTTTTTCTTGTTATTAACTTTTGTATGAACTGCAGACATGATAAACCAACCGTAATATTATTAACACATTTAAAAACAAAATGTAAGTCGTACCAGAAAAAGTGGTGAAGAAATTTTTTTTTAACTCATCCTTTTTACCATGATTTTATTTGTGTAAATATTCTGTACAGTAATACTAAAACCGCAATTGATTTATTACAAAATATTAATTTTAAATTTAGTAAACACCACAACACGGTTTTATAATTTATCCTCGATCTACCGTATAATTTTTATTTTGTTATTCAGATTATTAAATTAAATTTATAACAATTTATAACAAAGATAATCATATTATATTAGGGCCCTTCAGTGATTAGGAATCTACATTATTATAACTGAGTTTAATGAAGTTTTTATGTAAATAATAATATAGGATAAAAAAAAACATTTTATTTTGAGCATTGTATTGTTTGGTAAATGTTAGGTTTTTTTGTAAATTTTACCAATTAAATTTGATCATTAGTAATGTAGCCTCATTTAGGTACTTATATTGTCGTTTTTTTTTTCACCTAAATGTGTTAATACCACAAAAATAATAATACACCAATATTGCTTGTGCCTATGTTTTGCCTATAATATTTGCTTAAAGTAATGCAGAGAAATTTACTTTAAGACCTTTAAATTTTTCCTGGGTTCATCCCTGGCCAATCAAAGAGTTAATAGCCTTTTGCAGGCCTGTAATAAACTTACCCATTAATGACATTTAACAATATAATCGGAAGTAAACCAATTAACGGGACGCAAAATAGTATGATTACAGGTTGTCAAGGGAATAATAGTGGAAACCACACTACCTCAAACGGCTGTTAAATAATTTATACGCTACCTAAATTATAAATATATTAGGCCAACCATTAAAGGGCGGTATTATGTAATCTAATTAAATATAAGATTTATCGTACGCAAAAAAGGATAATAATCAAAAAGAAATGTTACAGCAAAACATATTTTGACTACCACAGTATGAAAAGTGTTTAATTTAAGGACTGTTGACTTTTTTGTGTAAAATCTGGTTTATTTTTTTGTGCAAGTTTTCCCTTCGGCTGTTCCTTTATTATAAAAATATTATCTTGTGTACTGTTCAGCACAATCTTGAAAATATTTAGAAAAATGATTTAGATTGAAACATAAGGGGTACAACACAAAATTATTCTTCTCCTTTTGGGATACCGTATTTACCAATAAGCTTTTAAATAGGTTTTTTTAGGTCCTAAGAAAAGAAAGTTTGTATTTATTTTCCTTCGATTGCCGGGCTTAAATTTCAGTCCAAACACACTAGTGAAATCGGTAATTCGCTATCTTGAATTCTTTACTCGTTACAGCGTGTTTTTTTAATTTCTTGCCTTTTCTTTCATTTTCGCAGCAACCTATTATGCAGATTGCATATATGCTTTTCATTTTTTTCTAACTCGGTTTTGGTTTATTCACTTTATTTTAAATTTGAAATAGCCACCCTGTATATTTTATAGTTTTAAAATGGTCAAAAAATGACCTTTTTAAAATGTTACACTTTGTATTTTAAGCCGTTTTTAAGATAAATTGCATATAATGTAATTTATTATTATTAGGTTTCACTTTATACATTCCTAATTTAACTTTTTTACGATATTAACTGCAGCAACCACAATAGCGCAAAACGACCTAAAAAGAAAACTACTTATATATTGTATAAGAAAGGTAGTCCCGTGACTGGAATAGTTAAAAAGCAGTATGTTCTTAACATGGAAAAACAAGTTTGAAAATTTTCGTAAGAATGCAGTCAAAAGGAGTTGTGGAGAGGAAAATATTTTTTTTTTCGTTAGTCAAGCTTTTGAGAAGATTTTATATCCATCATCAAGACTTTTATAAAGTAAAAAAAACACATTGTTAAGGTTATTACAATCAAAAATATAATTTTTATCTTACCAAGGCGAGTTTGTTGTAAAAAACCATGTCTAGCAAAACAGAAGCAAACATTTACACGTTTGAATTACATAGTTTTATACATATTTTTAAAATATTCAAGAAAATTGAGATAAAACATCAAAAATCTAGTTTTTATAAGACCAACACCTTTCGTTTGGCGCGCCTTACTGGAAGCTGTCAGTTGTTTTTTGGCAGAGCGCAAAGCGCCGACGCAATTCTTTTCAAGTTTTAAAGGTATTTTATGTAAATTATAAACTATATGAACAACGCATTCATGAAATAATGCAATGAGTAGCTATTAACAAAGTTCATTTACCCTACTGTCACTAGGTAGAAGGAACCTCGAAAACCCATTTTAAACGGATTAAAAACGCTGAAAGAAAACTATAAAAAGCATGAAAACAGGCTAATCTCTAAGAAGGAAATGTATTAGTTGTATTATAACACGAATAAAAACATGTTTTTTTTCCACTCTGCCGATCAAATATTAATCTTTAATATACACCGTGTCGTTGTGTTTGTTAACCGAAAGGAGAAGAAAAATCAACATTATGTCGATACTGTGCACCCTCTTAAAACAGACAAAAGGGAAATTATTAATTTATTAGGGCAAATAAAAGATAGGCAGATGAACCTCGAGAGACTTGAAATCATTCCGTTCAAGTTTTAAAACATTGTTGTAAATTACACTTAAATTTTGTATATCACTTTTTTTGTTTAATTTTAGTGTAATTTACAACAATGTTTTAAAACTTGAACGGGATGGTTTCAAGTCTCTCGAAGTCCAGCTGCCTCTCTTATATTTGCCCTAATAAATAAATAATTTTCTTATCTGTTTTAAGAGGGTGCGCAGTATCGACATAATGTTGATTTTTCTTCTTCTTTCTGTTAACAAACACAACGACACGGTGTGTATTAAAGATTAATAATTTATCAGGGGTGTGGTAAGAGAACCATGTTTTGATTCGTGGTTTAATACAACTAATACATTTTCTCTTGAGAGATTAGCCTGGTTTTTTACTTTTTATGGTTTTATTTCAGCATTTTCAATCCGTTTAAAATAGGTTTTCGAGGTTCCTACTACTTAGTAATATTAGAGTAAAAGAACTTTCTTAACAGTTACTAATTGCATTATTTGATGAATGTGTCGTTGATATCATGTTTAATTTGCATAAAACACCTTTATAACTGGATAACAATTGCGTCGGCGCTCTGCCTCTACCTCTGTAAAAACGGCGGGTGACAATAAAGGGACCAAACAAAAGGTGTTGGTCTTATACAAAATAGACTTTTGATGTTTTATCCCAATTTTCTTAAATATTTTTAAAGTATGTAATAACGTGTAAACGTCTGCTCCTATAATATAAATATTATATATATATATATATATATATATATATATATATATATATATATATATATATATATATATATATATATATATATATATATATATATATATATATATATATATTATATATTTATATATAATATATATATATATATATACTTAAAATTTTTTTGAACCATTTATAATATATTCTTTTATATTTCTTGGGCATATGGTTCTTGTTATTTATTAAATAAAAGTTTCATTTCAATTTTTAATTTATTTACAATCGTTTCGGCTTGTTTGGCCTTTCTTAATGTCTACAACAAGTATAATTTATTTTAAAATGTTTAATTTACGACACAATATTTAAAATAGGATGTAGAGGAAAAAAAATCCTCTACATCTATTTTTTATATTGTGTTAGAAAAAACAATCCAGAAAACGTTTGTAAATAAATTCAAATTAAAACTTTTTATTTATTATTAAAAATAACAAATAGAATATATATAGATAATATATAAAAAGATCATATATATATATATATATATATAATATAAATATATATATAATATTTCAATATGATATATATATTTGTATATTAATAATATATCAAAACACCTTTATAATATATTCTTTATATATCTAAATGAGCTGAAATCCAAAAAAGTTTCATACATTATTATTTATATCAATATATAATATTATATATATATATATATATATATATATATATATATATATATATATATATATATATATATATATATATATATATATTTATATATATATATATATATATATATATATATATATATATATATATATATATATATATATATATATATATATATATATATATATATATACCCATACATTATAATATATTGCCATTGATATATACTATTACTATAATATACTAAAATAATAAATATATAAATAAAATGTTTGAAGTAAAACTTGTTTACTTTTTTCAGGGCCTACTTTCTGCCCAGTAACCATAATTAATAACATAATACGCACCTTATCTCAGAAACGGCTTGAAAAAAATAAAAAAGTGTAATACATTTTTAAAAAGGCAATTTTTTGACCATTCCAACACTGTAATTTAATACTATTAAAAAAATAAATACATCGAAATGCGTCATTTTTCATATTTTTAATCTGCATGGCAAGTTGCTTTAAAAATGTTTTTCAGAGTTAAAAAATCTTAAAAAAAGGTGTAAAAGAATAAAAAAAAAACGAGAATTTAAAAAACACAAGAACACACAAGATAGCAAACTATGGCTCTTACCAGTAAATTTGGCCTAAAAAGTCTTTTAAAAAAAGGTCAGCTTTTGTGTAGAAAATACAAAAACATGGGTATTCCATTAAAAGCGTTGAATGTGACCCACCCTGTACAGTTTATAAAAGAAAAGATATTGTCTCATTAGAAATAATGGTGTTCATTAGTTGCTTTATCAAGAAATATAACTATATCAAACAAATTTAAAAGTTTGTTGTTTGCAAAGAAATATCTGCCTAAGCTTGTTTTAAGAATCAGGGTAGAAAACTTAGTTTGACTTGAAATAATTTTGAATTTGAAAACAAGTGAACTGGATAGTTATAGGTAAAAGACCAGTTGCTGCCACGACATGGAAAATATCTTAGGAGTCGGACCACCTAACATAATAGGTAGATATGTTGAAAAGAAAGCTAGAGATCTATTCCTAAAGTTTTATTCAATGACTCCACTATGATAATATTTTGATCCTTAATAAAATAAGCAAAGTTTCACAAGATTTAATGCGAATACTAGTTGGATGGGTGACTGTCAGATGATCGGTGGTAGACTTAGTGTACTGTTGTGTGTAGTTTGAATTTTACATTTCGACCTTGTTTATTTATTACTTCTAGTTTAAAACAAAAGGGTTTTATTTCAAGACAATAAATGTTCCTAAAATTTTCATGATAAAGCATGTTAACGATGACGTTAAATGCAACAATTCGTCGCCACATGTCGAAATACAAAACAATACATTTACTAGTACGTAAAATGGTTATTTGTAAGCTATTTTAAAAATAAATAGAAATCTGTGACCATTATCGAAATAATAAAATACTCTACAATAATACATTTTACCGTGTCTTTTAAATTATTTTATGATAAAAGTAACATGA
Organism: Listronotus oregonensis; assembly: GCA_019359885.1. Lineage (NCBI taxonomy): Eukaryota > Metazoa > Arthropoda > Insecta > Coleoptera > Curculionidae > Listronotus > Listronotus oregonensis. The sequence continues at coordinate 34,735 of JAHBCN010002042.1, forward strand.
TCGCTTACATTGTTTCTACAATAAAATATTTTCTCTCGTACAGAACCGCATTTTTTTGATCGTCTACTTTTAAATAATAAACTGCCAATAATTCTTTTAAGAAAAAATGGTAGGTAGTTACGACTTATAAAATTAAATATGCACATTTTTATACGTAACAATAAACATCGGGAAATGCATAATATTATTATTTTTTAATTTTAGCTTTATTTTATTCACACACTACTAGCATACCATAGCGGCGTTATGGGAAAACTTTTTCCTAACGAACCAAGGCCAAATTTTATTTTGTCATTAAACTTGCGAAGCGAAAATACAAAAAGGTTGCCGAGATGTCAAGCACAGCAAGTTCATTATAAAACAATTTAGAGTTAGAAATGTTTTAAAAGTCGCTTTCTGAAAGATAGCATATGATAAAAGTCGTTTTTTAAAATGCTTCTTTTGTTGCTTAGATCTTTTTCTTGTGTAAAAACTATTCTGTGTTTGTTTACCAGAATTAAACAATTAATGTTATATTATTTCGGCATAAGCAAATTTATTTAGTGCACACCATTTTAAGTCAACGCTAATTAAATTATTATTTATTTACATATTTAAAATGTAGATCATGAAGTTGGTCAATAAAATAATTTTACAAGTAAGGTTTAGATGAAAGGAATATTGTGAATTCATAAAATGTCAATATTTCCTTAGGAGACAAAATAACTTACATGCTTTTAAAAAAGGATATGAGACTAATCTTATTTAATATTTTAAATAAAAACTCCAGTCTGACCGGAGCAAAATAACTATAATTTTGATTGGTACTTTGTGGTCGTATCGTGACAGCTGATCCATAGTACAGCTAGCGATTTAAAATGTAGTTGTGGTTTTATTAGATTTTGGCTTATCCTATTACTTAATTTTAAGTATTTAATGATAATTGTTATTTACATAAATTATTTTATTTTTAATAATAATAGCTTTTTATGTGTGTGCAAAATATTCTCTATAGAAAATACATATTAAAGAGTTTGTTGCTGAGGCACCCAAAAAATATTTAAAGATGTTTACATTTTAGGTTTGTAATTTTAGTAGGGGACATTTTTTCGTATGATAGTTTTAGTTTTAAAAAATGCTCTTTTTTTGTTTATTTTAACGCATTTTTTTCTACTTCAAACACAATAGCTAAAATCCCATGCTTCTAAACAATAAACTAATTTAAACTTTAAATACCGTAATAAACTAAATATTATTTCTATAAAATGAATAAGATTCTGATTTCATATATAACATTGAGAATGTTAATTAGGCTATTGTCTCTGTTTTCTCAAATAACATGGTTTTTGTTTGAAACCACAATAACACAAAGTCAAAATTTATTCAAATAATTTACACCAACTTTAACTACTCTAAATATCTCGGGGGTATTTTAAAGAACTAGAGATTCTCCTTGCTTCAGCTGAAACTAAATTTTGCACTTTTAATTATAAACTTTTACAGCAGGATGACTGTTTATGATATTACCTACATTAAAAACAAGTGCTTTAAAAGTTAAGTGAAAAAAATACCATTAAAGAACAGATAACTAGAAAATTTATATCATAACTTTAATTTTTTTGTTACTGTAAAAGTTGTAGTTATTATATGAACTTCTTTCTTTTAAATATGCTTTTTGCATAAACACACCTTCAACCTGAAAACTATTTTTTCTATGGCCGCAGGTGCGCATACATTCCTTCTTATTCTTAATAAAATAATAAAAATCTAAAAACCGGTAATGTGTGGCAAAAACGCATTCAATAAGGTCTCGTGATTTCGCCCGCTAGAAAACGAGTCGCATCGAAGGCGGTACAGCGGGTCTCGGAGATAAAAAGGCGACAATAGATTTCAATGCTGTAAGACTTTGGGTTTTGTCTGTAAAACATGCTCTAAAAGTGGTTTTTGTATTTTGAGTGTATTACCCAAGTATTCTATTAAATTCCATAAGACCACCCATTTCAACGAAAAAGGGTCTAAAATTTGTTCTTGTATTTCGGGCGTCTTACCGAAATACTCCATTTAATTTCTCGATAAGAATACCAGATTATCAAGGCAGTATGAATTACTGCTTTTTTTTCTCGGTAGCCAAATAAAGTTATACGTTGTTCAAGTATTTCTCTGTCGAATTTAATTTGACATGTAAGTAAGATTTAAAAGTAAAGTGATTTAAAAAAAAAAACAGGAGTGGCCTTCAAGTGAAAGTGGTGTAAGAAAAGGAAAGCAGTGGATAAAAAGGAAAGTAACTAGTAAATGGTGGTTTTTCCGAAAATCAGCAAAAAATAAAAGTTATATATAACCTTATTAATGAGATAGTAAATCAAGAATTAATAGCGGGTGTCCTCAAAACGACAAATGATTTCCCAAATATGATTTTAACTTTTCTAACTTTATAGTGATAAAAACATTCTTAGTCGTGTTGTAACGTAAATAAACTTTGTAAGGCATTTCGATTTCAAAAGACAATCAACAAAATTTCTTGCTGATTTAAAACAAATTTTTGCCCATTTTTGTGAGTTAAATTTGTAACTTTTTCACATATTTTTTCCTAAAAGTAAGCTTTGATAAATTGTCAACAGATACTATAGTCTCTGATAATAAGTTATGTTAAACTATTTTAACCTCTTAACAATTAATTAGTGCGATTCTAGTAATAAAAGTTAATTAAAAACCTTTTTCTTTCTTCTATGATTTTAAAGTAAATAAAATTTCAAATAAATTATTTTTCAAAGAGATATATTTCATGTATAAAAATTGAATACGCCAAATTTACATTCAAATAATTGTAGTGTAGTAAACTGTAAATAAATTGTAAATAACCTTTGTATATTTATTTAATTGTAGTGTCTCATTTAGTAATCCTCAATACAAGAGCATTTAAACCTTATTTCGAACTACTAGGTTTCAGTTCTAATTTAGCCGGTAACATAGTATATCGGCAACTACTTGTGGTGCTGATGCATAAATAATTAAGTTTATCATTCAATGCTGTAAGATGATTTATATGAGCACGTAATACTTTCCCAAAATTTAAGTTGGTGTCGGTGTAGATTTTGTTTCGCTTAACCTACTTTTACCATAATAGAATATAAATACACTGAAACCTATGTTTATTGCAAACACAAAATCTATGTTTTTAAAACCGGCTAAAGGTTTTGTGTCATAGGAAACCTAAAATTTTACGGAAAGAATAAGCATATAGATGCTGTGTTGGTAGGTAAATTATTTCTGATTTATAAGGTTAAATGAAAGCTACTTGGCTATTAGCAACTAGTTAACTTTAAAGACTGGATTACTGGTAGCATATATTTAAAGTTAGGATAGCAAACCATCAGGCAAAAACCTAGGCATACTTCAATGAAATGGTATAAATAATAAATCATATAAATATACCATAGTCTTTTTAAATATAAATAACAATCCTGCATTATGAATCATATAGTATATATATAGTGATTAAAATATATATATATATATATATATATATATATATATATATATATATATATATATATATATATATATATATATATATATATATATATATATATATATATATATATATATATATATATATATATATATATATATATGATAATATTAACTTCATAACATATATATATAGCCTATGATAATACCTTTCAAACACTATTTAAGAAGATATATGCATACGAGTATGATTGTTTCAAGATGACTATTTTGTATACTTCATAGGTATATTTTCTAGTTCTTATCAAAACTAATGCCAGTCATGCCTTAAAACCTTTTATAAATGATGAGCGTATAGTCACTATTCACTGTTTAAATGGGCATCTGGGTACGCTTGGTTCCTTTTCTCTACGGGTGATTTTAGATTGCGATAGAGTGCCTGCACAATTTAAAGAACTCGCTGGAGGAACCCCAGACAAAAAACACTTCTGGGTTCATCAATACTCGGAAATAAAAAGAATGGAAGCGATAAATTGGGGACGGTCCATCTAAAAATTGTTATGGCTTAGCGCCAGTCCTTGGACTATTAAAACTGGCGACGAAGACAACACTGAACAGATGGTTCCAAAAACAACATCCGGACCGTCGTGTTGACATGCGTCATCTACTCAAGACATGCAGGGAAAAAACGGGTTTCTTCTTCAAGAAACCAACAGGTTAGTCCTTCTTCTAAAGTGCACTTGGATAGTAGAACTATTAACAGGTTACCATTAATATTTGCAAAAAATGGGATTTAAAATGGTGCCACAACATGCAGGCGCTATTTAGAGGAGAAGAAAAGAGTCTCAATATAAGATACATACAACTGCAAAGCACAGTTTATACAAAACAGCACACTTCTTTTAAATGTAGAGAGCAGAAATCCTTTTACTCCTAAGCATCTTGGTAAAAATCTTTAAAACTTAATTATAAAAACCGGTCTTTTATAACAAAGAAAGGAAGCACAAGAGGCCAAAAAGCTTGAAAGAACAATATAAGCATAGGAATACCCTGTTTAAACAAAACAACCTTATTTGATTTCTTAAGAAAAAAAGATTAGGGAGATATGTTTATTTTTCCCAAAAAGGGTTTTGTTTTTCTTGTGGATTAATACTAATTTTGATTTTTAAAATTTTCTTATTTTTAAAAAAGTTTTACTAAAAGAGCCTTATCATCGTAGTAAGCAAAAAAAGTTGTGTTTTAAACATATAAAATAATATATTAGTATATTTTTTTAACTCTAATTTTATCTTTTTATTGAAATATCCAAATCCAAAATAGCAAAATTTTGGGATAATATTATTTTATATCTTACACACTTAGATCCTTTGGCCCTTCATGTCGTTCAGATATTTGCATTAAACTTTACAGCACAAATTAATTTTTAAATATAAAAAAAGTAATCTAAAATTCTTAAATTTCATATCATTATAACTTTCGAAAACCAAAACAAAAACTAAAACGTCAACTGCAGTAGTGAAAAGTTCATTATAAAACAATTTGAAGCCAGTTACAAGTTTGTTTTAAAAAGGTCCCTTTTTGAAGATGGCATATGAAAAGAAGATAGTCTGCAATCGATCCGTGTCTCTTACTTCCGGCCAATAAGTCAATTACAGGACGGGAACAATGGCAGTTGGCAAAGTTTCAAGACGACCGAAGTATGATTTATCCTGGGGGAGATAACGGAATTGCATCGCGCGAATCGGTTTGAATTTCGATGTCTGTGTTTTGGAGGTAGATATTTGACTTGATAGGAAGCGTTTTTCAAGAACCCCTAACTTAATCGTTTTGGGAAAATTTATAATCGGAGAATCTCAGACGATTTTTAAATAAAGATAATAAATAAATCGGAAATAATTGTTAAGTGAACACAAAAAATATAAAAGGAAAAATCTCTTATCTTATTAAGTAATTTTAAATAATGTCTTATTCCATCACCGAGGCATACGATCAGCTCGCCGTTTATTTTAAAAAATTTTCAAATGCCTTCACTGCGGCGAGACAATATGCCATAAGGTATTACGAAAGCATTTTAATAAAAGTGTTTAGACGTTTCGTTTGGGGGAACTGAAAATGTGCATCCTATTTCAGCAAATGAAGAGACAATTAGCCAAAGTCAGTTAAAATCAGCTATTTTATCCACGAGTCGGAATTATGAAATTTTGGGATATTATTTAATATTCGCAGAAAACAAATGGTTTTTTTTGCCATGGCACTCTCGATTAAAACGCCCGGGTTTTTACCGACAGCTTAAAATAGGTAAGGATAAGTAATGCAGTTTTGGCAATAACTAGAGAACTATACGATATCGAAATGCCCATTTTACCAGTTTCTTTAAACCTTTTATGTTGTTTTTAATAAATAAAAATAATACCATTTATTTAAATTTTTTTAAAAAAAAGACAAAATTTACAACTTTGACACAAATCAGTCTCTGGGGGATAAAACAAAAAAATAAACCTATTATACCAATATTTTATCTTTAGCCCTGGGGTTTTTAAACAAAACTTAGATCAAAACGGGATAGCCGAAACAAATTATTTTTTCCAAGTATATTCGTCTTCCCCCCCCTTTTTAAAAAGTTACGAAAAAAAAAACCTTTTAAAAAAAAAAGTTTTTTTTTTTACATAGTTTGTAAAAAAAATATCAATGAAAAAGGTTTTATGGCATATTTTAAAAAAAAAAAAACGGGAAAATTTTGTTCTTGGGTTTTTTCGCCCCTAGAAAATTTGAAAATTGAAAATAATTTCCAGCATTTTTCGAGGCCCATTTTTTTTATAAATATTTTTTCCAAAAGCTATGCATAAGGGGTTTTCGAGATATCGCTGGACCTTATCAGGACACCAAATACTTTTTAATATACAAACTTTTAATACAGGGGGTTTATAAAGTATGTGGCCCAAAATTCAGGGGGATCTTCCTTACCCCATTTTAAAGGGAAAAATTCATATAAACATATGTCCTAAACAGTTTGTTTTCTTGAAAAGGGGGTTAAAATATTTAAAAAATATAAGTTTTCCAAATAACTAACGACGCATATTAGAAAATTAAGTGTGTACAGAGGATTATTTTAAGTAAAGTTTTTTCTCATTTTGCCAGTGGCGTGCACAGGGTAAGCCGGTTTAATTTTGAAAAAATTTTGTAACAAACTATTTTTTTTTTACTTATTTTAAGACTGATCCCAAATTTAAAAATACAAAAAGTCATCTCCTCACTTTTTTCCTCAAAATTAACTGTTTTCGAGAAAATTAAAAAAAAATAAAGATTGTTTTTAGAGTTCATGGGTTTCTTTTTAAAATCATTAGTTAACCAAACTTAAACAAAAGTGGGGGAAACTTTTTTGTTATTTAAAAAAATATTATTTTTATTTAAAACTTATACATAAAACGAAAAATAATAATAAATAAACCATTTAAAAGTTTAAATAATAAACTAAATTTAAAAAAAACAAAAGTCAAAGTCTCAAACATTAAAAAGGTCATGAGATATGGACAATTTCTTTATTCTTATAATGGTTCTAAAAATCCCCGCTCAACTTCAATGCACTCGTCTCAATGTTGATTTCCGAACACGCTGAAATTTTTCCGGGCGTATTTTATTTGATCAAATGATCCCTTATCCGTTGCTTAATTCTACTTCGGTGTTGACGGGAGTTTATAAACGGGGGTTTTTAAACCCTATAAGAAAAAATCAAGGGATTTAAACCGGTGATCGGGGTGGATGTGGACCCCCGGGGACTGATCCAGGTTCTTCTAAGTTGACCAGAAATTATGCCTTGCGAAAGTGAGGTGGAGCCCCATCGTGCAAAAACCCACATTAGTCTTCTTTCTGCCGGGGGACATCTTTTAATAGTCCAGGTAACACAAATTTCCCAAAAAAATTACGATATTACCATTTAATCCCATAAAAAATAAGGTCAATAAGGAAATAACTACCATACAACCCCAAAAATTTTGGGAAAACGGTTTTGAAAATTTTTCCCCATAACCGCATGGGGATTTTCTTCCACTAGAATGATTGTTGTGAAAGTTCATAATTATTTGGAAAAACCCCTTTATCGGTAACCATGGGATAGAAATCTGGGATATCCATTTGTTGCAAAATCGTACAATAAGAACCGCTGGGAAAATGGCAGGTAATAACGCTTAAACACGCTGTATGTGGTAAGGATACAGCTGATAATCCCCTAAATTTGCCATACATTGACGTAAGTAGGCCACTGTTTTACTGTTGCAGGTCTCCCAATAACAGCAGCCGACCTATTAAAAATGCCTGATTCACAGCCTTTCATGTATTTTACAAATTTTCCTATTTGGTGAAAGGGCATGATACCTCTTTTGATAAATTTTAAGGTCTTAAATTTCTTTGGGCCATTCCATAAACAAAATGCATATCCGTCTTTTCTGTGTTTGTAAATTGAACCATTTTATAAAATAAGAACCCAATTTTACCTTAAACTTAAAAAACTTTAAAAAATTTTTTAACTTTAAAACCCTTTACCATTTTTTTAAAGATGGAGCGTCAAATTTCTTTAAAGAATTTTGCGTCCAGGACTCTTTTTTTTTTTATTTCTTTCAAACGATTGCAGAATAATGCTACGCATAAATTTTCTTTTGATTTTTCTCGAAAACAGTTAATCTGAGGGAAAAAAATGAGGAGATGACTTTTTTTAGTTTTAATTGGTTAATCTTAAAATCAAAAATTAAAAAAAAAAAGGGGTTAATAATTTTTTAAATTGCTCAGTCCCCCTTTCACGCCACTGGCAAAATGAGAGAAAAACTTTAGCTTAAAATATTCCCTTTTAAACAAAATTGTCACCAAATTTTAACGTCATTCTAATTTGCGTTTAGTTATTTAGGAAAAACTTATTTTTTAAATATTTTAACACCCTGATCAAAGAAAACGGGTGTTTTGGACATATGTTTTTATGAACTTTGTTTAAAATGGGTTAAGAAATTTTCCCTTTAAAAATTTTGTACATATTTATTAACATTAGGTTTTAATTCTAAAACCCATAAATGAAAATTTCGTGCTTTTTAAACGAATTTTTACTTTAAGGATATTAAATTTTGGAAATTTGGACAAATTTTGGTTTCCTCGAAGTAATATTTTAAAAGTTGATTAAAATTAATAAACAAATATTAATTATTTATTTATTAAGATATTTATTACAATAAATAACATGCCAATGGGCATTACCCAGGTCCTCTTTATATTTTTTATATAAATAATGTCGTTTTAAATTTAAAGTTATGGTAACAGTAGGGAAAATTTAAAAAAATCACATCATTTTCACTGATTGTTCATTTCTTTAAATTTCTATAATTGTAGTATTGGGGAAAAAGGGGATTTTTTGCTTGCATTCTTTTATACTAATGGGGGTAGGTCGATGTTGTGTGTTGAAAGGGGAATTTCTTTTATATTGTATTCCGTGGAATTTTGGCTGGGAGTATTTAAGTTTTCCCAGGTCGCAATATAGGGTAAATCAGAATTGTAAGAGTTATGAAAATCTGATCAAGATTTTACGGTCTTTTTAGGAAAATAATAATGGCGGAAAAAGATCACGGGTATCGCGATTTGTTTGAGAGCTCAGGGAACTGGGTTTCGGCCATTTTAAAATAAGTCCGTATTTTCTTTATTTGAAATATTAAAAAAATAAGCAGGTTACAGGCACTTTTTTTTGAACATTAGTGGGGATGGATTTTCTATTGTTTATAGTTTTTGAAAAGGTAAAAACTAGGTTTTTTAAAAAGGGACACCCTATATAAAAAATTAAAAAAAACACGTTGAATTCTAAGCATTTTTCATATGAAACACTTTTTTCCTGGGTCCTAACCGTTTTTGAGATTTTGAATTTTTAAATATATTAAAAAAAAAAAATAATGACTGGAGAGCCTGAACGTTTTATTTATAAACTTGCTCAGCTTCAGGTTAACTAGAAATGCTTTAAGAATTGTCAGTTTCCAAAAAATATAAATATTTATTAATATAAATGGTTTTCATGGCATTACACCCGAAAAGATAAACTATATGATAGGATTCCTTAGAGGCCACTGGACCACACTACATGGTCCTAGTTGTCATCTTATGCAAAACGTATTTTTCGTTAGCTTCAGTTTAAATTTATTTTGCCTTTAAAACGTTAATATGGATAAATATGAAAGTTTTGAGAAGTATAATATGATTGAACGTTAATATGGTTTAAATATGCAAGTTTTGAGAAGTATAATTTTGATTGAATGCTATATTGAATCTAATAAGCACAGAGGCGCTTGTGATTTATACTATGAGCGGTACCCAGAACGCCAACAGCCATTTCCGACAATTTTCAAGAGACTTGTAGACAATTTGATAAACTTCGGATCATTTAAAAACCGAGGGCAAAAAGTTACAGAAAGGAAAAATAACGAAGAAACTAGCATTAACGTATTGGCTTGCGTCGGTGCCGACCCAACTACTTCAACCAGAATCATTGAAACAAATATTGGAGTTCCTCGCTCAAATCTTGCCGTTTTATTTAAAAAGCACAAGTATAAAATGCATACGTCATGCAAGACTCATCTTCTGATTGAAGGCGATGCGGAAAAAAAATCCAGTTTTGTGAATGGTATATCCAACAATTAAATGCCGATGAGGCTTTTCCCGGTAAAATCATATGGACTGACGAATCACAGTGACCAGGGGTTGGTATATTTAACAGGCACAACCAACACCAAATGGGCCCAAAAAACCCTCATCAACATAAAAGGGTACGTCAAGGACGATTGGTTTAATGTTTGGGTGCTTTGGGGATTTCTTGCTTAATGAAATATTTCACAATTTAAATTCTCAAATATACTTAAATATTTTGGAAAGAAACATTTTAATTTTATAGATAATCTTCCTTTAAGAGAAAGCCAAAAACCCTCTATTTCCAGCAAGATGGGGCGCCAGCCCTAACGCGGCCAAAATTTGGGGTGGATCACTTAAATACTAATTTTGGTCCAAGTGGATTGCTAATAACGGACCTGTCGGGGGCCAGCCAGGTCACCCTGACATGAAACCCCACTGGATTTCTTTTTTTGGGGTTTATTAAAAGATAAAATCTATTTAAACCGAGTAAACAATATAAATGAACTGCAAATTAATTTCGAACAAGCCATTCAGAGTATTTCCAATATCCACATTCGAATGCAACATTTGTAGTGTGCTCAGGAGATGCCATCTTTGTATAAACAATAATGGGCAAACGTTTGAACACTTAATGTAATATTTTGATTGAAATTTCGTAGTTAGTTTGTTTCGTTTTTTGTTAATTGTATTTTGTATGTTAAATATTGTAATATATAATACTATTTGTTTATTTCCCAGGAATTTCTTTTCTTAGGTATATAAATTTCATTCAAAACAGAGAAAGCGCCAAGTTGGATACCATACTAAAAACCCGAGGTGGAAGCTACTTAGCTCAACATCATAAATAAACCGTTCAGGCTTTTCCCGACATTAATTTTTTTTTTTTAAATATATTTAAAAATTCAAAATCTCGAAAAAGGTTAGGGCTAGGAACAAATTTTTTTTATATGAAAAATGCTTAGAATTCAAACCCCTTTTTTTAATTTAATAATATATAGGGTGTCCCATTTTAAAAAAACCTAGTTTATTACCTTTTTCTCAAAAACTATAAACAATAGAAAAACCGAGTACGCCACTGAATTGTTCATAAAAAGTGCCTGTAGAACCTGCTTTTTTGTTTTTTAATATCTTCTATAATAAAGAAAATACGGACTTATTTCAAAATGGCCGAAATCCGAGAATTACCCTGTAGCTCTCAAACCCAAAACGCGATAGCCGTGATCTGTTTTCCCCCTTTTTATTTCCTCAAGAGCTCGTGAGTGCTTGGTCAGATTTTCGATAACTCTTACAGATTCCGATTTAGCCTATATTAGCGACCAAAAAGGGACACCCTGTACAGTAGCTGGTTTGATGGATTATAAAAGGGGTTTCCCGGATGTCGTGCTTGTGTATAATGCGAAGGGATGTAGTTTCAGCAACTTCAGGTTTTTAACGCTGTTTTTCTTATATTAAGAACATTGTATGACCATATTCAAGGAGAGGTCTGCATATGGATTTGTATATTCGGCTGGCAGTTGTTTTGCTTATTCCCTTGGTCCTTGTATGTCAAAGTTCTGAAATGTTTAGCCCTGGTTATTGTCTTCTTTTTGATAATGGAAGTGTGTTGATTAAAGTTTAGTTTATTATCAATTATTAACCCTAGGTATTTCACTGACGTTTTTTGCTTTTTTTCCCAGATTGGCTATCTTGACTGGGAATTATCTTTAATATTGTGGTGAATGATGAAAAACCCTGCGATTTTGCAGGGTTGTAAACAAATAATTAATGCGAATTTTAAAACTTTCATTTTTATTGCATTTACAAAATTGTTTAGTATAGGTAAATGTTTTATGTATTTCAAAGAATTTTTAGCAAAAAACACCATAAATGTGACCTGCATTAACGACTTTGGTAGTTTCGTCTGTTTTTTTTAAGAACCGAAAAAAAGAAAGATATTACGTTAAAACAGGAGTCATATTTTAACAAAGATTACATTAGAGGTTGGGCGATTTTTAAATTTTTTTTATATTCAGTGTTAGGACAAAAGAAAAGTGTTAAAACAAAAATTCATTGTTGTTTATTTTTCTTCCTTAATCAATTATCCCAAAGAATAAATTTCCTTCATTTAATTTTCCAAGAGGCTTAAAAAACTATTTCTTACCCAGAAAACTTAATATTTTTTAAGTTAAAATTAAAAACGTCGTTTGTCAACTGACTACGTTATTTATTTTAAATAATACATACACAACATACAAGTGCAACCCCTAATGCCCGAGGCGATATTCAGTTTATATTAAAGTACTTATTTAAAAACCCAAAAATTAAAAAATATTTAAAACCCTGTTGGGGGACGATATTTTTTTGTCATACTTATGGCCATTTGGTTGGTTTTAAAAATATTGAGTTGTTTTGCCATGTATATGCTTGTGCAGTCATTACAAGTATTTGGTAAATTTTGGGGTTTTTTAATTTTGCGGCTTTTTACTTTTTAAAGAGCTAAACTGTTTTTGCTGATGTTAAAAAAAAGTTAGTTTAGCTAATGTCCTGAGGCGATATCTAGTTAATATTGAGGTACTTATTTAAAAAACCTAAAAATTAATTTTTAAACTGTAATAGCACAGGAGGTATTTTTTAAATACCCTGGTTATATAGGCCTTTTTACTTATCAAGTTTAGGAGTAAGAACAATGCAATTTTTAAAATTACATAAATACTAAACCAAGCTTTACACCTAAAAAACCAAAGTGACGTCCGTAAATATTTAGTCTCTCAGTCACAAAATAATTTTACAAACATCTTTTACGACCTCCCACTAAAGCCTGATGACTTTGGATATTGTTAAAATATTTGTTATTACTATTTAAAAATTAAAAATTTAAATGGTTGTTTTTGGATTCTCTAATATAGTCAGATTTACGCATTAGTATAAACAACTACAATAACAAAAAAGTAGCAGGCATAGAAAAGGTTTTTGAATATTTACAAGGTTAAATATACTTGTGCAGGACAGTTGCCTCTATCCTTACCCATATATGTAAAGTAATTTAAATTAAAAAAAAAAATATATCACATAAATTTATATTTTCCTAATGGGACACATTATTTATTCTTACTTTTAAAAAGCCCATTTTTTTTATAACATTTAAAAGAAATGATATTTTATTTATTCTTAGAAAACAATAGAGTTAAATTAATTTGCTAAGATTTTAATTTGAATCACAAAGTTAAAAAAAAAATAAATACCTCAATTGCCAAAACACAAAAATACAATATTCTGTAAAGGTTTACTTTGGCAAAATAATGTTTACTTATGAATGCTTTAAAGTTTAATAAAATATAATTGTTTCCAAGTGTTGGAGTTATCTAATATACTAAAATTGATATAAAGATGTGGCAATATATTTATTTATATTCGGCAAATTGACGGAATTTATTTGGTCATTACTGAAGAGAGGTTATACAGTTTTCTAGATTTTTGATTTCCAGTTATTTAAAATAGTCTCGTTTTAACGTAGATCTATTAAAAATTTCTCTTTTATGAGTTTTACAAAGCAATTAGACATTTCTGTATTTTTAATGTATTTTCGTCCGATTAATATGTTTGGCATAACAGTCTGGACAATTAATTATATTAAAGACTGGCATCCCAAGTTTATCCCGGTAAATCTTATAATAAGCAATAAAATTAATAAGATTTTTTTTGCTGAAATTTTAAAAAATATGGCCTTAATAATTAATAAAGTGTTTTTAAATTTTACAATATTTTTAAAAGTAAGGTACTTCTTTTTTTCTATTTTAATGAATTATCTGCCAAGGTTTCTTTATAACTGTTATTTCTTGTATTTTTCAATTTAAAATGATATGCAATAAAAATAAATTTAGTTTTTAATTTATATATGATGTAAACAGTACCAATGTCATTAAATAGATATCTGAAAAATAAATAGGTAATACAAAAAAAACTAAACAAATAATGTTTTTTAAAATTTGACAGTTAAGATACTAAAATTTAATTTACAATACATATAATAATTAATACAATAAGTTTAAACACAATTACAAAAAAAAAAAATTTTTTAAAAAAATAATCCTATAGTGTAAAAAAAAACTGTAGTTATATTATTTTAAATTATTTATAACTTTATCTTTAAAAAAAATTATGGTTCTCTCAGCCATAAAAGAAAAGTTCATTTATAAGAAAAACATATATACGTCTTTAAAACAAAATAAATTTTGGAGTTGGAAATTTAATTTTTTAAAGGGACATCACATACATACTTAAATGGTCAAAATATTAATGCCGAAATTGCCTCAGGTAAAAAAAACTTGGTAAAATTTTTTGGTGTTTTTTTTTTTATTTTAAGTTTGATTTTATTTCAATTATAATTGTCAATATATCTCGTTATTTACATTATCACTATATTATTATTGCAATTTTACAATCACAATTAAATTTTTTTACATCAATTTGGTCATTAATCATTTGTATTGTTTTTAATGTAAAACATTTCTATAAATACCCTTTATTAGTTAATAAATTTACTTTTAAAATTTTATGGTCCCAAAAGTTAAACCTATTATTATTATTTATATCTTGTTTTTGTGTTTTCTTAATGCCGTTTTATTTTTTTTTGTCGCTTGTGGCAGTTTGGTTGTTTTTAAAGATATTGAGTTGTTTTGCCCATGTTAATGCTTATACAGTCATTACAAGTGATTTGAAATTGTATAACTTTTTTTCATTTTGCGGCGTTTACTTTTAGGGAGCTAAACTGCCTTCGCTGATATAGATAAAAGTTAATTGCGTCTTTATTTGGTTGTTTTTAAAGTTAATTTTTGTATTTGAGAAGTCAATAATAAATCAACTAACTTTTTGTAACAATTATTTTTCAATGAGTATATCCTTTGCTTTACGGCTGTATTTCTGTATGTCGAGTCACTAGGTTTTAGTACTTTGCCTGCCAGACCAAGATAAACAAATGTTTTTGAAGACATTGGATGTTAAGAATAGTAATTTGGGTAAGGCCCGGAACAATTCTTTTGTATACCATTTTGCTTTTTAAAGATTTAGTTAGGAAATACTTTTTATTTAGTATAAGTCGGTGCGGTGGAACCAAGTTTCAAACTCATCAGACAAACTTTTAGCAAAACACACTAAATCTTTACGTGAATTAAATGAAAAACATTATTGTTGTTCGTGTTAGAATTTTTTTTATTTAGTAGAAATTTGACAAGTATGTGTAATAACTTATTAAATGCGGATAATTTTATGGTTTATGGTTGGTTTGGTGTAAAATTTACAACTGGGTCTGCGGCATATGGTTTTATGTAAATGTCAAATTTGATGTAATTAAAAAATATTTTTAATGTTGTTACTAAAAAATATAATCTAAGATCTTTTCATATAAAATATCCCAAAAGAGAGATTCTTAATACTTAATATTATTTTCTGAAAATTTGTTATAAAAATTGTTATTAAAAACGAGCCCCCTTTAAAAAACTACCCTAAAATACTGTTTAAAAATAACGTCACTTGTTATAACTCATTAGACCTTAAGGAATTGTAATAAAAAACTTCCCCTTTAATTGGATTTGGGTTTCCTCACAAGCGCCTTTTGAAAATGAAAACTTTAAATTAGCACTGTTTGACTCATTATTATCAGCAGTTGGAAAAGCTAATATTCAAACCTCCATCTATACAATTTTCCCGCTTTACGTGTTCTAAAAACTTTGGATGGTATATTGAATGCCCCAGGTCCAAAATTGCCAGTGTCTAAAACAAATATAATTAAGTATTTAAAATGAACTTTTCTTTCTACTTACTAAACGGTCCGTTTTTAAGTTAGTAATACAATTTATAATTATATTATAAAATTTTAAATTTGACTTATTTACTTAAATTATAACAATAATAAAAGTTTAGTAATACTCAGGGCATTTAATTTAAAACAATAAAATAGTAGGGGAGCCCACGATGCTAAATGGGGATTTACTCAAGCGTCATAGAGACCTATTGGGTTGCAAAGCTTGGATGATAAAAAGAAAAAAAAATGTTATATAATGTATAACTTTTTATCGGTGGAGGGAGCGTCCATAGATATTAAAAAATGTAAAAAAAACTGTGCATAGTGTGCATGGACATACTCGAGCCGTCAGATATTGATAGCGTCCATGTCTCACGTATTTTTAATAATGTATGTATGTTAATCTAATCGTTTGCAGGGGGGTCGTACGTAAAGGTTAAAAATAAGAAAAAAAATCGAGCGCCTCAGATTTTAAAGTGGATCTAAGTGAACCTAAATAAAGTTCTTATTCAATAATCTGACGATTTGGCTGTAACGCAAACTCGCGGCCATTATTTGAATTCAAAAAATCGCCATTTTTAAAATACCGCGCGTCATATTAAGAAATATATGGTTTTTCATGTCTAGACCCTGATATCCATAATCTAAGATTATCTGGAGGGGGTTCGTCTAATCTGACAATTAGAAAAAAAAGGATTTTTTAAATCATTAAACCTAATTAATTGAAAAGCTGACAAAATAGCACAAATAAAAAGTGTACCTATGTCTATTAAGTAAAATACATATATTTATAAGAAAATAATTAAAAAAAAATTTTTTTAGCATTTTTTAAATAAGTCATAAAATAATATGCTATGAAAAGTCTGTGTAATCAAAACTGTGATGGTGTCATAACAACAGAAACCAGAGTGAGGACGGAGTAAGAGAGTAATAGATAGACAAAGAATAAGAGAAATATAAACGCGGGTAGGAATATAGGCATCACGCACGTATTAAACGTTATCGACGAATTTTCGTTACTTAGCCTGTGGAAATCGTCAGATTATATATTTTTCGTTATCCCCCAAATTATTTTCATTAAAATAAAAAGGCACGCTCGAGAATGTCGGGATGTCGTTTTTTACAAAATTTTTAACCCCTCACTTCTTTGGGTCACTTGAAATTTGTCAAATTAGTGAAATATACACTTTTTTGCATGTAATTAACTTTCTACCTAAATCTGACGCGCTCGAGAATTTTTAATGATCATTTTTTACTAATCTGATCCTTTTGCTTGTCGGGCGGCTATATATGGGGTTCATTTGGTGGAGGTCCCAACCGGGTACAAGGAAACCCCCCTTTTTGTTAGTCTGTCGCGCTTTAGTAAAATCCGAAATCCCCACTTCGGCTCCTTACTAAAATTAATACCTGTCATAGCTAATACCAATACAATAGAAAGGGTTATTCAAAAAACATATGTCATTGCTAAATGGAAGATTCTTTGACCAAAAAAGACAAAACGTTACAAACAAAGCGCCAAAACGACCTTATTTTTAAAATACGGGGTGTAAATAAATGCTTTTAGAAATGGGATTTCTCTTTTATTTTCAAATCGTTTTTGGGATTAAAATAAAATTTGTTACGGAAAGCATTGATCTAAATATATCTTTCGATAATAAATTTTTCATACTATTATGGATGATGGCGTAGCCAAACAATTTATTTTTTTACCACTATTTCGTCAAAATTTTTTTTATTTTATAGAAAAAAAAAAATTTAAATTACCTATACTTTTTTTTTTGCATAGTTTTACACCAAAGAGATATTTTTAAATTTACTGGATAAACTTAACTGCTTTCGAGATATTTTAATTTTTATACTTACGTAGGGTGAAAAGAGTAATATTCAAAATTATTAGAAATTTAATTTTTATAAAAATCAATGAAACAAAGACTAAGTGCATCTATCTAGGTAAAGGTTATACATTTTAAAAAACATTATTGGAAAAAATTACTATTGACTTTAATTTTAACTGTTACTCTTTTCGTACCACACGAGTTTAAAATTAAAATATCGGGAATCCGTTAATTTTTTAAGTTAATTCAAGAGTTTTTTATATAGAACAAACCCAAAGAAAAATGTATTATGTGCGAGATTATCAGTAATAATACCCAAGATTTAAAGAAATATTGGTTTACTAATAAAAAAAAAAGCTAAAAACAACGCCAGTGGGTCCATAATAGTAACAAAAGTTTATAATAGAAGGTGTTTTCGGTCAATGTTCAACTGTGTCAGGGATTCACTTAAATTTAAAAATTCGATTTGAAAAAACAAGATATTGATAGACATTTCAAGCTTAAACGGTTTATTTAATTGCCCCCTTTTTTATTGCAAAGTGGTCAATTTAACCTTATAAAAACCCCCCAGTTTATCATAAGATGTCAAGTTTGATTTTCTATAATTTTTGTAAATTTTTAATTTAATTAGTTTTTCTTTTATTTTTTGTTTTTTTTTGATATTGATTAGTTTTGAGATATTTACCCCTTTTTAATGGGGACATTTATTAAATTGGATTACAAAATTTTTTAAAGCTATTTTTTTTTTTCGAAAGGTCTAAATTTAAAAAATAATCCTATTAGAATATTCTTTTAAAATAAGATAATAAAAAGAAAAAATATCTTGTTCTTTATTCACCACTAAATGATACAATTTTAAAACTAGAGATATGTGACTTTGGTTCTGGTTATGCAGCTCTAAAATAGTTTTAAAAATATACTTATTTCTTATATTCACATTTAAAGAAAAATTATTTCTTTTCTCAGAATAAAGATATTTATATATTATTTTTAAAAAATTTTACTTTTTTGAAATTTTATGGAGAGCTAGTCGTCCCCATAATAGTAACAAAAAATATGAAAATACATAAAAAGGTTTAATTCTTTATAAAAATTTAATTTTTTTTAAATATATAATAAAATAATAATTTTTATGAATGTATATAAAAATAGAAAATATACTTACTTGAAAACATTGGCAACGCGTTATAAGATATATGTTATTTCAAACTTTTGGTTATCGACGGACGGGGTAGCACATAAATTATTTGATTATATTACTTAAAACAGATAAACTAAAAAATTGTGTTTTATTAACTGACATTGACTTTGACATGACTTTTTCAAAAAAAAAAAGTTACTGGTAAAGGTACACGTGATCCTTTTATTTAAAAAAAAAATGTATAAAGTAAATAAAACTTTTAGCCAAAAGATAGGTTTTATAGTTTATTTTTTATTTCTGGGAATATCAACTTAAAAAAAAAAAAAATTTTTTGGCTTTTCTCCAGAATAAAGATTTTTATATATTATTTTTTAAAAATTTTACTTTTTTAAAATTATTATGGAGAGCTAGTCTGCTCCCGCTATAATAGTAACAAAAAAAATGAAAAGACATAAAAGGTTTAATTTTTTTAAAATTGAATTGTTTTAAGTACTATAATAAAATAATTATTTTTGAATTATATAAAAATGGAAAATAAACTTACTTGAAAACATTGGCAACCCGTTAGATACATATGATTTAAATTTATTGGTTATACGGGCGGGTGTAGCCCTAAATTATTTGATTATATTACTTAAAACAGATAAGAAACTAAAAAAATTTTGTTTGTTAACTGACGTTGACTTCTGACATGACTTTTTTTAGTTACTGGTAAAGGTACGTGAGGACCTTTTAAAATTTAAAAAAAAAAAAAAAATGTATAAAAAAGTAAATAATACTTTTAGCCATATAGATAGGTTTTTTTAGTTTATTTTGATTTCTGGGAGTATCAAATTAAAAAAAAAAAATTATTTGGCTTTTCTCAGAATAAAGATATTTATATATTATTTTTTTAAAAAATTTTACTTTTTTGAGATTATTATGGAAACTAGTCGTCCCCCATAATAGTAACAAAAAAAATGAAAAAACATAAAAAAGGGTTTTAAATTTTTTATAAAATTGAATTTTTTTAAATTTCTATAATAAAATAATAATTTTTATGAAATTATATAAAAATAGAAAATATACTTATTGAAAACATTGGCAACGTTTTAAGAAAATATGTTATTTCAAACTTATTGGTTATCGAGGGCGAGTGTAGCAATACATTATTTGATTATATTTTAAAATAGATAAGAAACTAAAAAATTGGTTTTATTAACTACAATTGACTTCGACATGACTTTTCAAAAAAAATAGTTCTGGTAAAGAAATATGAGGGACCTTTGTTTTTTTATTTTTTTACCTTAGTTTCTTATCTGTTTTAAGTAATATAGTCCCAAAAATGTGCCCCACATCCTCGTCAATAAATAAATTTGAAATAACAAATTTTTTCTTATAACGGGTTGCCAATTTTTCAAGTAGAAATTTTTCCCTTTTTTTTATAATTTCATAAAAAAATTATTTATTATATTAAAACAATTCAATTTTATAAAGAATTAAACATATTTTTGTTATAACTGCTTCCATAATAATCTCTAAAAAAAAAAAAAAAATTTTAAAAAAATAAAATAAAAAATCTTTTTTTCTGGAGAAAAAAACAAATAATCAATGATTGTCAAAAAAAAACATAATATCTTATGGCTAAAAAAATTTTTATACATATTTTTAAATATGGGGGTTACACTTTACCATTACTATTTTGAAAAGTATATATATATATTTTATTTTTATATATATATATATATATATATATATATATATATATATATATATATATATATATATATATATATATATATATATATAAATATAATTTTTTCCCCTACAAACAAAAACCAATTATTTTTGATAAAATTTGACACTATGTCTTAAAATTATTTGTGTTTTGTTTCCATGATTAGAAATAAAATAATATTTTTTTTTATAAATAAAATATAAACTTAGAGACATAGCATTTAACTTAAATAATTTAGTCTTTGTGTTACGTCAATCAAAGCTTTATGAGAGTATTATAGGTTGTGATTTTTTTATGCTCTATACAGACTGATTTTCTTAAAAAAAAGAGTATCTTTAACTAAAGCAAAACTTTTTTCTCTCTGCAACATTATCCTTAAACAAATTTTTATAATATTTATTTAGTTAACTCTTAGAACCATCTGATTCATCCTTTAGGTATACCAGTAGGTAAAAAATATTTTTGCTGGTTTTGCTAATTAAAAAAAGTTTTTTATAAAAAAATAACACTATAGATTTATTAAGTAGTTAATGGTCATAAGCAGAGAATTTTAAAAATCCAGCATTTAAATTACAAATATAAAAGCTTTTGTTTAAATACGATTTCTATTTTCAAAATATTTGCATTTCAATGGTCAATTTTGGTTCTGTATAAAAACTAATAAAACTTAAGTTTTATATTATTTATAACCTAACAAAATAAATTAATTCAATATTAAAATGTACAAAAATACAAACGAATAATATTTTTGAATTTTACTGCTATGTCATTACGTGTTGTCACTTTGCCAGGTAATTTACAAAGATTTACCTTACAATTTAACATCACCCCAAAGATGTTATTGTTAAAAATAAAATACTGTTTAAGTTCCAAATTTATCTTCCATGGTCATGAAAGAAAAAAATAATAAAAAAATACAAAAGGACATTTTTTTTTATTTAAATGAAGTACCACGATATGCTTTTGGAAAATTGTAAAGAATTATCGTTTTTTTTTTAAATCCTTGTTTAACCCCTTAAACTGGGTGACCAGCTTTTACAGGACCCATTTTACGTGTCGGCATTTCCACCCGTAAGGCGTTAAAGATTTTGGGGAAGTTGACAAAATTAAAGAACAAAAAAATTTAATTGTTGCCGCTATTCAAAAATTTTTGTATATATTTGTCCGCAATTCAAAAAACACCTATGAAGTTGGAGCCAATATGTGCGTAGACGAAATGCTTGTAGGCTTTAAAGGAAAATGTTCTTTTAAAATGCACATTCACCACATGACTGATGTACAAACAGGATATTTACACAACGCCTACATTTATGCTGAAAAAGGTTCGAATGGATTTAGCTTGACAGATAAAAAAAGAAGAATGAGCATACCTTTTCAATTAGTAATAAGATTGGTCAAACATATTTACAATACTAATAGAAATGTGATCGCCAAAAATTGGTTTAGTTCAATTGAGTTAGCGCATCATTAACAAAAAAATAAACCTACCTACGTCGGCACACTCAGTAAACATGAAAAAGAAATTCCATCAAAGTTTCTTACGCAACGAAATCGTAATGAAGGCGATACTATGTATGGATTAACAAAAAACATAGCACTTTTATCCCGTACAACTAAGAAAAATAAAGCAGTAATGAAAATTTTCTCCATGCATCACTCCAAAGAAGTAGACAAAGATAATGGATTACCAAAAATCTTACCTTCCAAATTAGGAAGGACGATGCAGCAGCAGAATATGCTTCAAGTGTCAAAAACCCGTTTACTTGCAGTGTTCACGAAAAATTTGTAAAAATTGTACCAGGGCGGAGCAAGACTAATTTTTTTATTGTATATGTTTTTGATTTGCAGGTTTTGTGTAGGATTTATAATTTGAGGTTTTTTTTTATAAGATATCTCTATTATTAACCATGTATTATGTTAATGTGCATTTTTTTTTATTTTGTTTTTTTTTGCCTTATGTAAATTTTTTATAACAAGAAATTTATTAAACTAATATTTTTTGATTTTAACACTTAAAATTTGATTGTTTTATTTAATAAATTTAAAAACACAATAACAATGGTGTTATATTAATCAAAAAAATGTTTTTACAAAATATTTTTAACAACTTTAAAAAACCGCTTTTTTAGCTAGAGGTCTGTCAGACTTATGGTCACCATTTATGTAATAAAAAAAATGTCACCACTTAAGGGTTAAAACAGATTACTAGTCAAAGCCCTAAGTCTCTGTATGTTATAATACCATGTCTAAAAGGGTGTGATAATTTAAATTAAATTTATCAACTTCGTATCATAATTACAAGCTAAATTTTGTTTGGCAAATCAAATATAATTTCCTTTATCTTCTATCCTATTAAATTGTAAGCTACTGAAAGTGGATTGAAGATCTTACGTTTCACAAACCTAATCAAGGGTATACTTAAATTCCAATTCTTAAATACCCTAAGGACATAGTAAAATTTCAGAAAATTCCGTTTATCTGGCACTTTTGTTTAATAACTTCTTTACGATGTCTGGTGGTGGAGTCTTAACATTATAGAAATAAAACTTTTAACCCGATAATTTTTAAGATGAAATAAAATTTTCTAATGTTATTTGAACATGTAAAAAACATATTACTAATAAAAAAAAAGTAAGAAACGTTGAAACAAAATTCTTGTGAAAAAAAGGTTTTTTTTAAAAATGTTAGAATAAAAATGGTAGTTAATATTTTAATTAAAGTAACTAAAATTATTTTAATGTACTTATATACCACTAGCTTTTCGCCTGCGTAAAATACAAGATTTTAGCTCTTTTTTCCGTCTCGCAGAAAAAAATCATATATTCAATACGTACGACAACGAGGTCTATCCTTACGTGTCTAGCCGTTTATGTATTTTTGTGCCCCCCTCCCACTGTATCCCGTCACATCACATCAAGCGCCTCGCTTTGTCTTCACTCATACATTCTGCTGCATAGCCTGCGTCGTGCAATTGAGCTTTCTTATTTTATCCTATGTTATTTGTTATTATTTTCGATAATTGTTTAGAATCGCAGCTCCACTTTTTTTAGATTTAAAATCAACATGATTTATTTTTTTTAATGTCAAATATTTTAATTTTTAAAGTTTATTAAAAATAAAATAATTAAAAAAAACAGAAATGTAAATTTTTCGATATTTAAAAAAAAAAAAATCTAAAAATTGATATTTTTGAAAAAATAATGTTTTTTCAAATTATTTTTCTTTACACTATTATAATATTATAATATTAAAAAAAATCACCAGAAATTGCTAAACTCAAATGGATGCATTTTTTTGAAGAAAAATTTGAAATATACTTTTTTTTTTTCAAAATAAAAATAAACACCAATTTTTTTTTAATTTCCTTGCGGAGTAAGCCAATTTTTATGTCACGTGGTCTTGTAGCAGATGATCTGCTAATAGAACACTTGACATGTGATGGATGGATGAAATACAGGACCAAAAAAATGTCGAAATGACGAACTCAGCCTAAGTCAATCTATCTCCGTACCAAATTTTATCTTTATAGGTCAAGTAGTTTTTGACATTTCAAAATTAGTTGATGTATGAATGAATAAATAACCTTTTAGTTTGGTACTTTAATAACGTCATAAATTTTAAAAAGCTGTCAGAATTTCCTAATTTTAAAATTCAAATTTTCTTTTTGGGTTTTTTGGGTTTTTTTTTTCTTTTTTGTTGCAGGCGACCTGCAAGTTCATAGGGGTCAATAGGGCTGAGCAGGCTCAGTTCGCTATACCCCGGGACCTGGACCAAAGTGGTCCCATTTACCAAAAAATCGTAATGCAAATAATCCCAAAGAAAAAATACTGAAATATGAATTCGCTACAAAACTATAGAACATATTATTTAACATGTTATTGATACTCATTTTTTCGAAGATCAGATATTTAACTTTTCATGGGTCTTAGTTTTTTAAAAATTGTTAATATTAGCGTTTTTTTTTCGACTTTTCTCTGCGAAAAATGCACCAATACTGATAAGCACAGAACTTTTTTTGTTTGTATTTTGATTAAAAGTCTTATTAACAGCGATTAAATTACAATTTAATTGAAATTTTTTACTCCAAGAGAAAAAATCGCAATTTTTATAGATTTCTTTACATAAAAACACAGAAAAGCTAAGTTTTAAACGAACTTATATGCACCTTTTTTAAAAGATGGTATTGGTGGTTTGCTGCTAAGTTTTAATAACAAAAATAATCTCTAATAATTGTGGTATTATTACAGATTAAAATGCTTTTTGTCTTTTTTTAATATCCATTGTATTATTCAGTAAGACATTGCATATGTTTTTAATAATTAATTATATTTCGAGCTAATATTTTGGTTTAACTTATTACAACAATACCACTTTAGAACAAAAAACTTTAATTTTTGCAGTTTTAGAGTCCTCTTTTAAACTGCAGATAGTTACCGCTTTAGCAGTTTTTCTAAACTTTAATTAAAGAATGCTTGGATTCACCGCCAGACATCTTGCAAAGTTATTAAATGAAAGTGCACGAATGGAACATAAAGGCAATTCTCCGTAACTTGGCCATGTCCTTGGGGTATTAAGGAGTTGCGGTCTCTGTATATCCTATCTTAGGTTCTTGTAACGTAAGATACTCATCGTAAAGGGTGAATGCTCGTTCTAGTATACCCGAGAACTATTCGGTAAAGTTTTGGCAACATATTTGATAAAGTTAAAAAGAAAGATAAAAATAAAATAATAATTTCGCTTAAAGGAGAGAATATTTTTAGGGGCTTCGTTTTACTGGCTCTAGTAAAATAATTTGATTTCAATATTTTACTGATGTTAACGTGTGACACACTTTAGCTTCTTTGAACTAGTAATAGACCAAGCCTTATTAGTTTTGGGGTTGGATGTACGAAGTAGCATTCACGGAATGCGGGAAACCCTTTGAAAATATGTATATAACAAGAATCAAGATGTGCTCCCTTTAAGAAGGGCCCGAAACAGTTGTAATGTGTAAAGAATGTTAAAATATGTGTAAAAAAACATTTTGTTTTCTTTGTTATTCTCTTATACTTTTAAAATAACAGTAAAAAAGTTTTACAATTAAATTTTTTACTATACGGAGTTAGCAAGAATTATTACGTTTAATATTACGCTTTTTGCAAAGTGTCAAAAAAAAAAAAGTTAAAAAGCGTCGTTTTTTAAGTGATTTTTTGGTGTCTTAAGATTTTTTTGAGAATCTCCATATTTGCCTAAAAAAACCCGTGCTTTTAAACAAAATTGAATTTTCCAATTCAATATTTTGTTTGAAAAAATTGACAATTTTGCAATTTGAGTAAAGACCATAATATAAAACTTAGTTATTTGATTTGTAAGTATGTTGTTGTATGTTGTATAGTAAAGATCTTAAAGTTTCAAACGATTTTTTTAAAATATTTGGATCATTTGGGCGTCCTTCCTTAGAAATTGTTTAAAGTTATGAATTTTCTTTTGTTTATAAACAAATAATTTACTCTCTTTACAAGTTTTAAATGAAAAGATTTATTAAAAATATGGTATAAAGGTACATCTTTTAATGTATCGAAATCGTCAATCGGTTGGTTGATTGTTAAGATACCACCCGCCAAATTTGACCGGCGATTACGGCAAATCTACAAACAATAATATATCGTAACTTCTTGGGCAGGGTTTAAATAAAATTATTTTCTTTTTTATTTATATTTTACTTATCTAATGCTTTAAGTGCAAAAAAATATATCTTTGTTTATCTATTTAAACAAAAGTTGTTTAAATAATTATAGCCCTCAGCATTTTTTCATAACAATTGCTAGGGGCACCCAAATAGTCCAATTAAAAAAATCGTTTTAAAGTCTTAGTATTTGTGAAAATAAAATTGGAATATCCAGGTATTTTGGACTTTACCCAATTTGCAAAATTGTTATTTTTTTTTAAACAAAATTATTAAGCAAAAACTATCGAATGGATTTTATCGAAATTTGGCACGATATTTAACCATAGCGTGAAGTTAAATTTGGACCTACTATGTAGGTCCTAAGAAAAATCTAAGTGTCTAAAGAATCCATGCGCAAAACTATTTTTTTTTTTTTTTGTTTCTTTTTATTTTGCAATAAACGTAATAAAATTTGCTATTTTTGGAAAATGCTATCTCACAGAAAATTAAATTGCAAAACTTTTTCTCTGCTACAATTTCTTTGTACGACTAACATTTACAAAGTTATAACCGGTTTATTTTTTTTTTAATATTTTGGTATACATTATATGGAAGGTTTTTCAGCTATAAAAATGGCTGCCCTCTGGTACATTTGACAACGCTTTTTTTTACAGTTAGTGATTGATCTATTGCTAGTATTAAAATCTGTTTATTAAATGTTTCTTTTTCTAGGAGTAAATAATTAAAAAAAAAAGGTCAACAAAAAAATTTTTTTTGATAAAATTTATTAATAATTTAAAAGTTATTTCTTTTTAACCACAAATAACAAAGCCACGCAACAAAAAAAAAAAAAAGTTTTTATTTTACATCCGATATGTGTTTTTTAAAGTATTTTTCGCCCTAAACACGAATCCGCTATTAAAATTGAGCTATTCAGAAATTTAACCAAAAAAGAAAAATCCAAAATTTGGAAAATTTTTTTCCCCTCAAAAAATTTTTTTTTTTTTTTTAAAAAAAATTTTAAAAATTAAAAAAATAACTTTTAATAATTAACTGATTTAAGCCACATTTAGTCTATAGAGACCACTTATCACGAATTTGCAGATATTTTTAAAATAAGTCCGCCATATTAAATCCGCCATTTTAAATTTTTAAAATCTGATCTTGAATTCATAATAAGCGTCAAAACAACCATGTCTACATTCGGCCTAGACTAAAAGAGTTTTGGATATTTGGTCCGCCACATTGGACCCGCCATCTTAAGTTTTGCATATCTGACTTCCAATTTGACTATTAAAACCCCCGTACACCAAATGTGGCGCAAATTAGTTGATTTTTGTAAAAGTATTATTTCTAACGTTGATTTTATTATTAGAAAAAAACGTTTGAGGATGCAACAATTGTAAAATTGGAATTTAATTTTTTATGCTCTTTTTTATTAAATATACATTTGAAAATTTTAAAACAAATTCCCTGTATTTTTGCTAGCATTTTTTCACTATTTTGGACCTATTTTTTGAGGTTAGTATATCTTTGTGACGTGATGCTGAATTTTGACCCCGGATTTGTGTTTAGAGCCTCTATTCTTAAGTTTAAGGGACTAAAAATCGTCGAAAAAATTTTAAAAAGTGTACGTAACCAAGAAATACTGTATCTTTAAAAAAATCAATCGAAAAGTGCCAGAAATGGTTTTCCTTGCACAAAGTCAGAGAAATTATAAAATAAGTAGTAAATAGGGCTATATAACCTGTAAATTAAAGTGTATATATTTATTATTAGTAATATTATTAATATGTTGCCCATATTTACATTGTAAAAAAATAAATACTATCAATTAATAAACTCTGTACTATAGTCCTTCAATAGCAGGAAAAAAACTATCAATGTATGTTTTGTTTTGCATAATATATGCAATAATTTACATTTATGCAATGGCCTAGGTACTTGATCCAAATAACGCGTAAAACAAAAAAAAGTTGTGGGAAAACTTTATTTAGTTAATGCTTCACAGGTTTAGGGAAACATAATTGTAAATATTTTTAATATAAAAAGTATTTTGCTAAATAAAACTTAATATTTATTAAAAAAAAAACATTTGTTTTTTTGCAGGCAAATATTATTGCCAAAATCTATTTAGTTTCATTTTTAAGTCACCAGTCTAACCATCAGTTTTAAGGACTACTAGAGAGCCAACCAAGCTCACATTTTACAAAAATATATTAAAAGTAAACGCAGGTAAACAAAAATGTAATAACATTGCGTATTGACGCTTAAAAGGCAAAAGGGCGTAAGTAAAAATTTAAGTTTCTTAGAAGGATTATTTATTTTTTTAAAATTTTAAAGTATCCTCAAATGATTTAATAACTGTCAAAATTATCTTTACTTTCATTGGTTCAAAATTATTATTTTGACATGGCAACGCTGCCCCATAAATTCCATTCTCCTTTCTATTAAGTCCTTCCTAAGAGTATTGTCTTTACAAATCAGTGAAAATCGAGGAAGTAAAAAAAAGAGGTCTAGAATGAAAAATACTTCAGAATACATGTATCGCATATAAAGTACAGACCACTTTACTTTTTTGTGTGGGTGTTGTTATATTTTATTTAACAATGAATTAACAACTTATTTTTTAAACAGTTTATGTAAACACTAAAATTAACATATTTGTTTTAATTTTTTATTGGTTATTTATATAAGTTGCTTATCGTTTTTGTACATAGATTAAGATAACATAGTTTTTTTTAAATTTTTTAACAATAATATTGAATTTGAAATAATCTTAAAAATGCGGTAAATGTTATTATAAAAAGTTAAGATAAAAACAAAAGAAAAAAATGTGTTTGCCCGGTTTTTTTTAAAAAAATTTAAAAAATTGTAAATTTAAATATTTAAAAAAATTACTTTTTAATCAAACCCCCAAAAAAAATAAAAATTTTTAAAAGAACTAACCATAACTAACCAAAATTGACGGAAATATGTGATATTGTTCCGTAACATTCCGTATGAAAACACGGATCTTGGTTTTTTCCCTTTTTTTATTGGAAATAAAAGGGTTTACAAACCTTTCTTTTGGTAAAATTTAACGTAACGTAATTTGACAACCTTTTTTAAACCCCCTTTTAAATGTCGTAAAATACTGCTCTCTTCGAAAGAAAAAAAAAAAAGGCCCGAGCACTTCCTTCGCGTTTTTTTTTGTAATGAAAAAAGGAAAAAAAAAAGTCTGGAAAAGTCTAGAATTAGCTGAAAGAATTCTTTTACTACAGCATGCAAGGAAAGTGTAAGATGGATGTCTTCAGCGCCCTCAAGATAATCCGCAATGGTCGTCGAAAACGGAAAAAACTAAGGTAATTGATTTCAAATAAATTATTAACCTAAATAAAATAATTTTAACTTTCCATATTTTTATTAACTAAACAGATATTTTTAAAGTCCGTAACAATATTAATATTTTGGTGACAGGAAATACATTTCATCTGGTGACAGACATCTGGTAACACAGTAATTATTTTAGCAGCAATTTTTTTGCCATAAATTACGGTGATTATTTATTTATTTAGAATACAAACCGTCATAAATTTAAGTACACTTTAATAACAAATAAATATATTTAAATAAAAAAGAAATTTAAAATTTGATGTAATAATAGGAGAATTTGCTTTAGAAAAAAATTTTAAAATCTAAAGCAGGGGTCTCCAAACTTTCCAGCCTTAGGGCCATACGTTTTCTCCATAAGTTCCGAGGGCCAAAACCATATTATCATTGTTCCCGGGTGGTAAAATGAAAAGTCCACTGATAAAAAAAAACCCAAAAAAATACACAACTTTTAAAAAAAAGGTTTCAAATCGGACTAAAGTCCGCAAAACGGAACATGCATATTATTAATTTTCCTGTCATTATCTGTAATTTCTAGTTGTCGAGAGTACGAGCCAGAGGATAAGTGACACGAATCTGGGGGACAAAGCGGAAATAGGTAGTACCTTTATCGCTAACAGATGGGCTAATAGCACAAAAATAATCTCGTTGGTTCGAGAAATTCTGGTGTCTTCCACTCCTTCTAGATGGCAGTAATTGGAATATATAAAAAAGGTAGTGGCGCAACCACAAGTCAGTTCCTATAAACCTGTTGTTAAATAAAATATTGCATACCTCCTTAAAACGTGTTTGTGCGTGTTTAAGTTTAAACATCTTTATAACAGTATTTTGATTTGAATTGTTGCTTTTGTGTTGAATTAGTAGTATGGAAAAAAGAAGCGAAAAATTGATAGTGAATGCAGAAAATTCAAAGATCATAACATTCAGTATTTCGTAATTGCCCCCAAGTAACAAGGCGCTATGTTTGATTTGCAATGAAAGCATAGCCGTTTTCAAAAATTAAAAAAACGTCATTATAAACAAAACATTTTCAAAATTACTCAAATATACAGGAAGTTTGGGGACGAAAAATTCGAAGCTATGCAGCGCGGATTAAAAAGCGAACTTCATTTACAAAATTCAAAACTGAACAAGAGGCGGGGAAATCGTGCCAGTTTTTTGGGTTTTAAAATTTCAAAACGGGAAAAAAACCCTCACCGATGGAAAAAATCAAAGAATGCATAATTCAGTAGCCAAAAATGTCCCCAAAAAAAGGGAAATTTTTTAAAAACTGTCAGTATGTCACAAACACTTGGCTCAAGGGGGGAAAAACTCCTGAAAATATATCCCCCCAACTGTTCGAAAAAAAGGGGGCTTTTTTAGGGTTTTCTTTGGGCCCTTTGGGTGAGTCAACGGATTTTCGGGGTACTGCTAGGTGTTGATTTATATTCGAGGAGTAGATAAAAGCTTAAGTGCACGAAGAACTTTTGATATGTAAAAGTATTCATGGCACAACTACTGGTACAGATTTTTTTAAAGGGGGGTTGAAATGGCCTTTAAACAAAAGAACCTTCAAGGAAAAAAAATTAAATGTATTACAACTGATGGAGGAAAAACATGAGTGGGAAAGATAAAGGGTGGGCGCTCTTGTGTCAAAGGCTGTGGGAAAAAGACGGTGGTTAAAAAACCCTTAGTCTAAAATTGTATCATTCATCAACGTCTTTTTTGGGAAAATGTTTGGATATGCTGACGTTCTGAAACCAGTCATATCAACTTTAATTTTATCAGATTTTTTGGGCTGCCCCCCCAAAAAATTCCGACAATTTATTGAAGAGATTGGAGAAACTGACTTCCTTTTTTAAAATGCCGTACCTGGCTTAGTTGGGGGGAAAAATCCTTCCCCTTTTTTTAACTTCGAGCAGTGATCAAATTTTTTTTAATGAAAAGCATCGCCCTCTTACTGAATTACAAAAAAAAACGCATGGCTGTGGAATTAGCATTCTATGTTGATTTGACAAAACATGTAACAACTGAATTTGGGATTGCAAGGAGAAAACCAGCACTTCCCGATTTATACCTAAAATTAAATCATTCCGGAAGAAATTGAGACTGTTTCAATAAAACTACGAAGTAAATGTTTTTTACATTTTAAAACATGTGAAATATTCAGCCACACTACTGAGACTGAGTTTCCTATGATTTTGCAATCGAAACTTTGAGTGCTTTGAAGATAAAAATTTTTTTTTCTCGTTTCTCGGGGTTTGATGCCATTGCGAATCAAATTAAGATTTTTCAGAATCCTTTGATACTGACATTGAAACCCTAGCCCCCCCAACTTCAAATGGAAATGATTGATCTACAATGCAGTGATATAATTAAGAAAAATATCAAAACTCATCTTTGTTGGAATTTTATAAGAGTCTTCCACTGGGCAAATTTGATAATTTGCATAAATTTGCTCGTGGTCTGTTTTCTGTTTTTGGACTACTTATTTGTGTGAGAAAACCTTCTCCAAAATGGTACACAAAAATTTTCAGATCGAAATTAACTGATGAGCATCTTTTTAAATTTTTTTTAAAATTGGTACAAGTAAAATTGCCACAACTACAAACTTTTTTTCAGTGGGGAAAACTCAATTACATAAATCTTTGGGGTTTTATATGTCATTATGTTTGTTATTTATGTGATTATTTAAAATGTATAAAATGTTAGTTGGATTTTTTTTCAATAATTTGTTAGTTTTAATACTGAAGTTAAATTTTCTGCATATTATACATGTCTTTACCATTACAATTCTGTGTTTCTTTATCCCCCTTAAAAAAAAGGGGTAAGAAAAAAAAAACCCTATGCATTTAAAAACTGAAAAAAAGCTTGCAAAGGCCATGTCATCCTAAAGGAACAAAAAATACTGCTGAAATAAGAACACAATCACGAAGACAATCTAGCAAAATATGAATATTGGAAATAATGTATACAATAAGAAATCAAGCTGTAACAACCAGAGAAGCTCGGACCCCTTTTTTTTTTTAATGGCTTTAGAAATGTAGGTGAAACAGTCAGTACATCTTGCCCATCGCTAAACAGTATGTGTCGTACAATACGACATATTCGTGAAAAAGTTAATTATGGTACAAGACTGCCCTTAACCACTTAAAAAAATTATAGTTCCCAAAGAATATAGAAACACTGATAAAGAAAAGTTTTTCTTTTATATGATAGTAAAGGTCCACAACATATAATTGTTCTTGGAACAAAAATGAATTTTGAGTTACTAAAGCAAAGCTTACATTGTCATGTTGATGGAACTTTTAAAGTTGTTCCCCATCTATTTACTCAGTTATTAACAATTCATGGTAATGTAAATAGCAAGTTTTATTTTTTAGTTTATGCCTTATTGCCGAATAAAACGGAAAAAATGTATGTACACCTATTTAAAAAAGTAGGAGAATTCATAGAAATACCGCATGTAACAACCATCACTTCTAAATTTAAAATTGCTATAACTAATGCATGCACTATTCTGTTCCCCACAGCTGTAAAATGTGGTTGCTACTTTAACTTCGGGCAAGCCATTTAAAAACACATCCAACATAACAGACTTAAAAAAAGATACGATACTGACCTGCATGTACAATACGTGCAGCATGCATTCAATATCTTTTTTAACCACTAAAGTATTTCTGAAGCAGCTTTATCTATAATAGATTATTTTCTAAATACCTAGATTGGTAGCACAGACCATAAGAATAAACCTATATTTAAACATTTACTCTGGAATTACTATGAAAATACACCGTATAAACATTTTCAATTTGAAAAACTTTAATCTGAAAGTTTTTGGACTGATTTATAAGGATAAAAATAAAAGACTAGCGGGAGTCCAGTTATTTGCTAAAGACTTTAAAGACATCAATGCATTTTTTATTAAATATATGAAAAACGTTGCCTATAGTTTTTAAGGTTTTTGTTAACAATTGTTAATAATAATTTTGTTAAAATTTGTTAAAAATATAAACACAAAATATTAAATTAATTTGATTGGTCTTGTATATGTTATCCAACAACAGCAAAGCTTAAGATTTAAAAATGATTAAATCGTTTTTATTTTTATTTACAAAACGACAACCCGTAAGTCATTTCTTGATAAACAATTATTTAATAATTCGATTAATTAGGCGGTGAAAAATTAATTTCGATCAATACCATTTTCGTCGATACGATTGTTTATTTAATTAATTATGTTTGGTTTTTTTTTTTAAAGTTTTTTTTTTTGTATTTCGATCAATGGTTTTTTGATTAAATATTCCCCAAAAAATTGTTTTTTCGATAAATTAAATTTCGATCGATTTACCGCTATTCTATTGGATGTCTTTATAGAAAAATAAATTATTATTTTCATTTCATTTTACGATCTTTTCATTTTTTTACTTAGAATCCAAATTAATTTCTCATTTCTCATAAGTCTGATAACCGCCTTTACCTTTAATAAATAAAAACAATAAAATATCTTTGCAGCGATGTAAAAATCCAAAAATGCCCGTATTATTAAAATTTATTATTTTTATTTTAATCTAATAAATAAACAAATTTGTAGGATACGATAAATAATGGGAAAAAAAATTACATATTATATTATAAGTACGTAAAGTGATATTGATAGATAAACATTATTCAGAGACAACAAAGTTTTAAAAATTATTTTTATTTCAAAAGAGGCACACAATTCCTTGTCGTAGGTCAATTATTAAGCGAAGCAGTGAATTTGTAGATATTGATAGTGCTTCGGATAATAAACATAGATACCTTAAAAGTGTACACACACATAACAAAATTTCGAAAAGAGAGACGGATCTTTCTCACATATTTTTAAAGATTTAATTTAGTCCTGCTATTGCTATTGCCGAGCGCTATATGCTTTCAAATTTTAATAAACCAGAGCTAGAAATAAAGCAAAATATATATATATAATTATATATATATTATTTTTAATATATATATATATATATATATATATATATATATATATATATATATATATATATATATATATATATATATATATATATATATATATATATATATATAATATATATATAATATATATATATATATATATATAATATATATATATATATATATATATATATATATATATATATATATATATATATATATATATATATATATATATATATATATATATATATATATATATATATATATATATATATATATATATATATATATTTTAAAAAACCAAATAAAATAGTAATATTTTAATTACCATTTATGGAAACATTACTTAAGTCCAGTTAATTATTTTACCTTTATATATAAGAGTAATTTAATAGTATGATACCTAGGAAAATATTCGACATAATTTTAAATAGTAAAAAATGCTTTTAAAATATATTAAAATCTAAAGAGCAATGTCCAACTTGCATTTAAAGCTTTAAAAAAAGATCAATATAAAAAAAATTACTAAACTAATAATTATAATACCGTTTTAAAATGTTATTACCGTTTTTTATGTACCTGGTTATTATTTAAAAACTAATAACGTTAATTTTCTTTTGTTTAGGTTTGTATGTTATTGTTAATAAATGCAATACATAAAAATACTAAAAATTTTGTAAAATTGCCAATGTTGGTTTCTTGGCAGAGTTTTATTTAGGGTAAAACGTACAAATTTGATAATTTAGCTTTAAAAACACAAGTTGTTAAATTGTCCATGTTAAGTCCAAAATAAGCAAACTATTCTTTGCTAAAAATTTGTAACAGTTTTTTTTACGTTAAAATTGTCTTTTTTGATTTTTTTAAATAAATATTTCTAACTTGTAAAAGTAATTATATTGGTTTTTAAAATGCACCACTTTGCATTTTAATCAACTTTGTAACTCTTGTGGTTTCCAGATGTATACATACCTCACCCTTGCATTTGTGGTACTTTGTGGAATGTAAAACTTAGGAAAGTACAGATGCAATATCAAGATAATATAACTAGTTTTAAAAAGCCAGTCGTCCTAATATATGAAGAATGCAAAAAAAAATTCCACCGTGCTCTGACGACTAAACCAAAATAAATGTATTTTATTATAGAATTATATTAGTACAGGTAACCTAAATAAATCCCAATTTAAATAAAACAATCAATCTGTTTAGGCTTGTGCAGAGTTAACAAACCTATAGATTATTAGCCTGCACAAGCAATACTAAAAGGAATTCATTGGGTATTTACCTAACAAGGCTAAAGCTTGAACAAGCTTAACATTATTAGTATTTACTTATTCTCCGAGACAACGTTACACAATGTAAACTGCCTTGTATCCTTTAGAATATAACTTGTGCGCTTTTCTCAAAGACAAACAGAATAGGGTAGAGCCTGATTAATAAAATGTATTATGGGTTAAGTCCCTACTATTGCTGTTAACTTTGATCAGAAGTCCATTTAATAATAACTTACTTACCTATATGGGTCTTGTAACTTTTAATTACACAATTTACAATTGGTTACATTACATAAATTCCTGGAGTATAGAAGGATGGGATACTTGGTTAATTAAAACATTGGTATATAGATAATCTTTGAATGTCAATTTATTATATTTGTGAAATTTAATATTAGATATGAACCAAACATATAATTTTAATATTGTATTTTCTTAATTTATTTCTTACTGATTATTTTTGTCATTATCAGGTGCGATTCAAACGATTGTCAAATAGAATGGTTCCATTTCGAGTGTGTAGGAATAATGGTGCCACTGAAGGGTCAGTGGTTCTGCCCTGACTGTCGGAAAAGAAAACAGCAGCAACGGAGAGACATGTCAGTTTAGATTAACTTTAAAAAAAAATACGCGTCAGTTTTGTTGGCAGTTTTGCTAGTCGTTTACCTGTGCAATCAGGTCAACCTAAATGGTGACCAAATGATAGGGTATAGAACATACAATAATACAGCTAAAAAAGCATCTATTTGATGTGATTATAATGGAGTAAGCTTTTAGCAAAGGCTGACATCAGCTAGTAATTAATATTTTTGACATAATAAGTTAAAAAACATAACCAAGTTCATTTAGCAACGTGGCATAGTTGTCATGGCCTAAAAGGTACTATGTATTGTATGAAATGTCATTATTAGTCAATTTCGATCCAGTAAAGGCCAAATCTTTACCAGATCTAACTGTTTAATCAATAATAAGTTTGTAAGAAAAAAAGTTAGCCATTGTTTAAAACTTACTTAAAAACTTATATAGTAATGTTAGTGATTCGAGAGAGGGTAGTCGTTGCCGACTAGTTAGGATACAAACTAGTAAATTTATTTGGGAAGCAGCAAATGAAAGAATACTCTTCTAAGTTAATTTCAAGCTTTCGAAAGTATTTATTTTCATCATCAGGGTTACTAAAAACAAAATTATCTGTTAATTATCTACAGATAAGGTATTAAAATAGTACTACTTACAACTTAGTTGAGATTGAACATACTGATGGTGTTTAAATACAAAATTAACAGATAAGACATGAAAAATAATTATTACAGTAGACAAATTAAAGGTAAATCAATTAAAAACACAGTTAAAACTACATAAAACTTGTGAGATGGTTTGTTAAACAACAGATTTAAAATAAAATTTTAAAGTAGGCCATTAGGTCACGCTGTCAATGACCCGACAGGTAAAACTTAAGAGTTGAAAAATAGAATTTAAGGCTAGAAGTGTAATCAAATTGGTGTTAATTCAAACTTGTATAATTTAATTTTGATTATGTGTAAGGTGTTTGTCTAAAGACAATAAATAAAAATAAATTTTGCTTAATTTATAAATGTCTGTTCTTTTGTTTATGGAATTAGGTTCCTGTGTAATAAAAGTAATCTCCAGGAAACGCCTCTTATGGTATTAACGTTCGGTGGCTAAGATCCTAACTGCATTATAATTCATATTATAATTATATTTGTTAACATGTTCAGCCAAAGCACAACGTTCAGGGTGAAATCTACAGTCCCTCCTATGTGAGGTGATCCTGCTTGAAATTGGTCTCTGGTGTCTGACCTTAGTATATGCTATCGCACTCTTGGCAGTGGATGCTGTAGACAACCTCGATTGCCTTATTAGCAATTTTAAGATTTTTGTTAAAATCCAAGATTCTAGCCAGTTAGGTGTGACATCCCTAATATAGGGCAAAGAAATGAAAAAAAAAATGTTACTTGTTAGTGGTTCTGGATCATTATCAGCACTCCGAACAGAGACATCCCTCTGGATTGGTGGTTGAGAAAAAGTATTAGATGGTACAATTGGTGTTTGTTGATTAGCCACCATTACTGGGTCGGGCTCGTCAGGAATGAACGATGTGTTTGTACAACAGATATTTTAACAGAGATTGGGAACAAATTTTTTCTCGATAATTCTTTACCAAAATCTGTGGTATAAATCTTTAAAATTGCATCGTTTTTTATTTTATTTTATTATGTTAATTTAAACATTGTTTTTTTAACATATAACAAATCTCTGTCAACTGTTTTATGAAAAAAAAAACTGTACGTTTTTTGTATTATAATTTTTGGTTATATCAAATTACCCATTTATATTTTATATGATTTAAAAAAAATAGGAAAAAAAAATTACCCAAAGCAGGGCAAAATGTCATTTTAACCTGGTTGTTTAATATACAGAAGCTAAACCTAAGAAAATCAAAACAAAAAAATATGTTATAAATGGTTCAAGAATTATAATATATATATATATATATATATATATATATATATATATATATATATATATATATATATATATATATATATATATATATATATATATATATATATATATATATATATATATATATATATATTATATATATATATAATATTTATTTTTTTACAAATTTTAAGCTAAAATTTAACCGTTTTAGTAAAACTGTTATGTTGGTGACAGAAAAGATTTTTTTCCATTTTTAACCCGACAAAACATAGGAACTTAACGTTTTTTCGAAAACGGTTGGGGTTGGCGATATAAATGAAAAATACCTACTTTTTAGTTTTATTTTTTTATTCAGTTGGCGGATGGGTAAAGATCGCTTGTAATTCGGATCTCGTACTATTAGTTGGCTAAGTCACCCATTATATGCACCTCTTAATTTTTTTGGAAAGAACTTGGGGTAATAACCTTGACAATATTTAATTATTAATTGCGTGTTTTGTCAAAAAAATCGCTTTTATGTGCGTTTACATTAAATTACAAGAAACCTCCGGGTATTTTAATAAAATCAAGATTAAACTACATAAATACTAATTACCTACATTTCCCATTACTAAATAGTATTATTATTATCGCGATTAAAAGCAATCTATACACTTTATAATATTTGTACTCTAATAACCAAGTGTATACATAACGACATATTCTGGTGTGTTTTAATAATAACTTATTCCTTCCCCTAAATTTGCAGTGCTAATTTATTCTGGAAACAAGTATATAGAAAAGAGGTTGTGTTAGTTTAATGGGTATATTTAACATGTGTTATGCCTAAAAGGTTATTCTATCCAGGACTAGTCCAATATTTGTTCTTTATACATAACTTTATTAAATATTAATACTATTTATTATTAACCACTAAATAATGATTTTTGTTATTTATTTGTTTCACATTTTTTAAAAATTGGGAAAGAGAAACACTAGATAAAGAAACACGGCTGACTAATAAATTTTAAATGTTAAAAATGTTTCATTTATTTATTGTTATTTTTTTTTGTAATAATTTTAAAATAAAGATTTATATTATGGATTGTCTATAGTATGCTGCGTGCGTTTTTAAAAGTCCTTGTCCTCCTTAACTTTTGAACGGGACACGATATTAAGGTTGGGTAAAATTAAGGTATAACAGTGTATCACCAAAACTACTTGTTGGTATAAAGGTTACGTAGCCTTGTGCCAAGAGGACATTATTAGCTTTGTTTTAAATGAAAAGGGGGTTCATTGGATTTTCTACTTAATACCGCTTTTTTGGAAATTGGCTTAGCGTTTGAGAAATTCCAATATTTTACAAATAAATATTAAATAATTAATTGCAACCGAATCTTGCCTCCTTTACTAAATTCGGGTAGCAACTTTATCGTGCTAAAAAATGTCGAACAATATATTGTTTTAATGTTTTTTTTTTGATAAAATATTTTAAATACCCTAATTATTTTGCAGGTAAATATTAATACCATCTTAATGTAAGTCGACATTGTCATTAACCATATTAGTACTTTTGGAAGTTACAATTTGTTTGAATAGCTGTTTAAGTCTTTTTATAATATTAAAATGCCTTGTCTACTTACTTTAGAAAAAAAATCTAACCAATTTTAATTTATGCTGAAGCTGGGCGTAACTACCACGAAGCAGAAAGATTATGTAAATAGCAATTTCCTGATAATCAAATATCTCAAACTAACTTAAGGAAATTAGTCAGTAAGTTTAAAAGGAATAGTTGCGTAACAAGAGAAAAAAGATCAGAAAGAAAATCGATTTAAGTAGGAAAGCAAATTAAAATTCTGAAATCAGTTGTTGTAAGGGGTAAAAGATCACTCTGAAAAAAATATCTTAAAAAAATACACTTTACCCATATAAATTACTAATGTTGCATCAACTAACGGAAGATGACCATGCCAGAAGACTGCAGTTTCGTAAGGTCATGTCTGAACTCGAAATCGAGAAACCGGGTTACGTTAACTCTATTTGATTTCTTTTTATGAAACGGTGGATAAGCAAAATGTGCGTTATTGATCATACACAAATCCTCACGTGTTTTGAGAAAGTCACACTTAAACTCCAGAAAAGGTTAACTTATGGGCGGATATTTTGGGGGATCATATTATAGATCCAATATTTATGGAGGAAAATTAAACCGGGCAACGGTATATAGATATGCTTTGAAATCGTATCCACCCCTTGATTTAAGAACAAGTTTAGGCCAACTCAAAGGAATTTAACATGAATGTTACATTTTAACAAGATGGTGCACCCCCTTACTACTACAGACCTCTCCGAGAATGGCTTGACGAAAATTATTCGAGACCGGACGTTGGATAGGCAGACGTGGCCCCTAGAATAGCTGGCTAAATCACCTAATACTTTTTTTTGGTGAAGAACTTAAGGTAATAACCTAGACAATATTTTATTACTAATTGCGAGTTTTGTAAAAAAATATGCTTTAATTTGCGTTTGTTTTATAACTAAAGCCTGTAGACTGTTTAAAAAAAATGAATGAAAGATTAGCAGGTCATATCGTTATTTTAAATAGAAATATTTGTGATAAAGTAAATATCATTTATGATTATGCTTTGTAAATAAACATACCTAAAATTTGTTTGCATTTTTTTATAAATCTAAAATTTCACTAAATATGGATTTTTAGAATTTACCAACACGTACAAGTTTTAATAAAGGGGCAATAGATATTTTTTGCCCTTAACATACTGTTTTTAAAAAATCAACACAAAAAAAGTGTATTGTAGAAAAGTAATTAAAATATTATACAGAAGACTTCACACCTCTTCAAATTTAGTTTTACTTTAAAAGCAATAACTGTAACAGTTAAATGATAACAAGTTATACTTTCAAATCAATCCAATCTCTTTAGTCGATTAAAGTCAGAAATATCTCAATGAAGGGTATTTTAGCAGTTTCAACAACAGCACGTCATGTTAACACAGTAAAAATAAACTTTATCTCACCTGTCATGTACATGCAGTATGCCTTTTTGGAGTTGTCTAGTTGTTTTGGATGTTTATGCGTATATTACAATTTCGGCTTTATTATGGTAACGCCGATATTAAATAAGAATTAATGGTTATTTTAAACAAGTGTTTACAATATTTTTATTTAAAATGTATCTGACGTTTATGTAAATTTAATTTGACAAGAGATTTTATTATACAATACATAGAAGAATAAAGTTAAAAAGCAAAACAAATTAAAACAAATTGGCAACTGATATGAAAATTCTTTAGTAACACATATATTTTGTTCTAGTCTGAGTACTTATATATATTTTTTTCATTTCATAAAGCTTTGCTAATTAATATAATTTATATACGAGAGAAAAAGTCAGTACATTACCTTTTATTTTTTTTCAATTTTTATAAATGCAACAAGATTGGGTAAAAGAAGGTTTTATGTTTTTTGGTACACCATTTTTATTTTGTGATAAAGCTATTTCAAATGCCGGCTGTTTTTTCGTGTTACATTAGCATTTTTTTGTGTTACATTATGTTTTTTTTTCTTTATAGGGTATAGTAAATTTACAATAAATTTTAGGTTTATGATACTTCCGGACAATTATGTTTACTAAGTCTAATTGTGTTAAAAAGATAACCTTTAATTGTTACCTTTTCAGGATTTTGGAGTAAGATTCTGTATTTTTTTAATCAAGTTTAAAAAAGTTGACAAGAGAACCTCCCTGTAGCCAAATGTACTTTATAATATAAACATAGTCTCCACCTTACATTTTTGCAAAGGTCTAAATTTAAGGGCAATTTTTTTAGCTTTAATTTAAACTTAAAAATAATGGCCACAAATATACCAAGTTTACAAAACTTCATTGACGCGTTTTAACCCAAACGCGTAAATCCCACGAAAAAACAGTTTAAAACATGTTTTTAAAAATTGTTTAAAAGTCTAGATTATCTGACCAAAAGGCAATTACGCTAAAATTTAAACTAATTTCTCATTTTTTTTGTGGCTTTAACACCCTAAAATTTACCAAATCAATTGCTCTTTGATAAAAAGATTATTTTCATACAAGTACAAACACAATAAACAAACCATTAAAAATAAAATACAGTTCCATTAAACTACCATGTAAAATTAAGTAGCTTAAATAATGAATAAAAGCTATGGGATCTATAAAAACCAGAAATATTGGAAAGCCGATTTAATTTTTCAATATTTTTAATCAAGAAATTAATTTGTAAATATGTTTTTTAATTTAAATTATTTTATTTAACTCTACCAAATCGGCAATCATTATAATACCTAAAAATACTTGCCAGTCGTGTATAAAGTTAAATTATTAATTTAAAAATATTCACTGTTTTTAATTAATTTAAAAAGTACCGTTAAAATGTACCGCACAAAATAAAAAGACAACATATTTATGTTTCGGTGCGTAAAATAATTGTAAATTGCTTGTTCAACCTCAGTTCATACATATTTATTTATATCAATTTAATTTATATTATTTTGTATATTTTAAAAATATATATCAATTACTAACACAAAGTTAACAAAAATCAATTATTTGAAATTTAAAAATAAATAATTTAAACTATACTTTTTTATTTGTTTTTCATTGAAAATAAACACCTTTTTATATTAAAAACTACAATATTTACTCAAGTAAATACGCCATGTTATTTAAAATATATTATTAGAAATTATAAAAATTGTGGAAAAAATATTATACAACTTACAATAAAATGTAATTTTATGATATAAATAACAAATTTTTTGTCTATTTTTTAAACTTTTACGATATAATTAATATCATAGAGTTCCATAATACTATGTATACGTATGAGCGATTATAAAGCGCTATAGTTGTGTTTGTAAAAATCTAGCATCATTTCACTCTTAAGGTTTAACAAATTTAAAAATGTATCCTTATATAATAGTTTACCAGGTTAAATTTCCTATAGGTTAGAATAACCTCGAATTTTACAATTCTAAAATATAGTACTTAGGGTGCTACAGACAGGTTTTAAAAAAACTAAGTATAAAAATATCATTCTACTAGGGGAATATTTAAACTAAAAATTGCAATATTTCCACATTGCACTATAAAGATAAGAGAAAAAAAACCATTGTCATTTTTTTCGACAACCATAAAAGTATTTAGCCCCTGAGAAGGTCATAATGCATAACGAACTTATTTTACCCTGAGTTTTATTCAGCCGCATAAATTAAAATAAAATTTAAAAAATTCCCTATTAAAATATCAGAAAACCTGCAAAAAAGTTAGACAATTTAATAAATCAGCTTTTATTTCAAAAAATATAATAAAAATAAATATTTACAGTCTTATTTAATATTAAGCCCCTACATGGTTTTAAAATATAGAATATGCAACTTGTAAATGTTTTAACTTTGAAACTAATGTGTTAAAGTCGCAATTGTTTATTGTTAATTTAATTGTGCAAAAATCTTTTAAGAAACAACAATTTTTATACTAGCTAGAACTTCAACCTTTATATACTCCAAAGGTATATGATACACACTTTCTCGGTATATTATACAGGGTGTAAAAAGAATGATGCTCACGATTTTAATGGGCGATAGTGGAGCTCAAAACAAGTCGAAAAAGCCAAGAACATATGGGTCAAAAGTTAATTTTTTTCAAAATATGA
The DNA here is from genome assembly GCA_019359885.1 of Listronotus oregonensis. NCBI lineage: Eukaryota > Metazoa > Arthropoda > Insecta > Coleoptera > Curculionidae > Listronotus > Listronotus oregonensis. The sequence continues at coordinate 78,683 of JAHBCN010002042.1, forward strand.
AAAAAGTTTAAAAAAGTTGGCAACACCACGCCGAGTCGAGCGACGATCGTTTTTTGCGAGTTTAACATATTTACACTTTTTTTAAAGAAATGTTTATTTACATACAAATAATAAAAATTTACTTTTTGCAATTTATTTTCATATTTAATTTGGTATTAAATTTAAGTAAAAAACGATTAATGATTGTTTGGTTTTTATTTGTAATTAAAAAATATTTGTACTTTTAATATTCATTTTAAGAACACAAGTTATTATGCTTTAGAACAGCACATTTTTTTTTCTTAAAGAATAAGATTTTTTGGTCGCACAAATCCGTTTTCATATTTTTTTTGTACAATTGCACTAAGTTTGTCTTGAATTTAAAACATATCGGCATATTTTTCCGATTTAAAAGCAAACAAAAATATCGCGGCCGGGCCGGTGAGCACAATATACAACTGACTAATTATCGCACAAAGGTTTTAGGTAGCTCGGTTGCAAATTGTTTTTTTTTAATTTTTAACTGGGAGAAAAATTATTGAAAAATATATTTTTTTTTATTTGTAGACTGAAACCTTTAAAACTCAGTTTTTTTAATTCCAAATAAGGTAATAATGGTAAGCGATTAAGACAAAAGTTTTCAGTCGTTAAGGTTTTCAGAAATAACTGCTTTCAAGTTTCTTAAGTTTGACATCGTTTAGACAAAAATTTGTCAAGTCTTGACACATATGTCATATAAACTTTTTGACTTGTTTTGAGCTTTACTGTCGCCCATTAAAATCGTGAGCATCATACTTTTTACACCCTGTATATAATGTACAAACATAATAATATGTAGGAAGTACCAAAGTTAAATCATTTCTTTTAGTTTAATTTTTACAAACTTACCTTCTGGAACTGCACTGGACGTCAATAAAAAATTTACACATGCCGCCCCAGTTCCATGACCCAAAAGTGTTACGTTGGTAGGGTCACCTCCAAAAAATGCAATATTTTCTTGGATCCAGTGCAACGCAGCTATTTGGTCCATTAGGCCATAATTTGCTGGATTTTTTGAGTAGGGATCAGTGTTGGCATTTAAAAACCCTGAAAGAAGAAAGTATATAAAAATCTATTTTTTATATTGTTTAGAAAATACAGGTTAATTTGACACACTAAATTAGAGCTGGTAACTTTTTGGTATGAAACGTTGTGACTAGCTTACTTTTCAAGACTGTAAAAGCGCATCTTTAAAGAAATTTATGTTGTATTTTCTTAACACCGCTCTATGTCCTTAGGAAACAAAAAATTTCATTACAAAGATTAAAAAATCTCGTTGAACTTCCTAGGTAAAATTGATCAAATACCGAAATTTAAGTGAATGTCATGCATTAATTGTTAATTTTTGGAGTTTATGGTGATTAATTTACCCAGGAACAAAAAGACCAAGAGGCTGCGCTGTCTCCGGTTGTAAATCTTGATGGCTTCCAGGAAAGAAAAAGGAATTATTTTACGGCTGCTTTGCTTCCTTTAAGAGGTCATCGGAAAAGGTAACGGTCATGTAAATATAACCGAGCAGCATCGGTTCTACTAAAGTAAATCATTATACTACATGTTCCGACTACGTACTAAAAGACATAAACCTATAGTGTTTAAGTATCTTTTTAATCAATTGGTACCTTTAAATTAACAAAATTTTAAAAAGAATAAAGAGCATAACTTCCACCCAAATCAGCTTTACGTGTTTTATCCTAGTTAAAAAAAAAGTTCATATCTGTTATAGGCCGCTCAGATTTCTTTGACAATAAAACAGCAACTCTAAGTCCAATGTTTATCGTACAAATGTTAAAGCCTTAGGCACTAGCTTTGGCTTGTAATTTTTTTTTAAAACATTTACGCCTCATCCGAAAACAAAAAGTTAGGATATGCGTATAGTTGGAATAAAGTTTAATCAGTATTAGGTGGGTGTGGCAAAGCAAAATCGAAAAAGACAAGTTCTGAATAAAAAGCAATAATTTCACCAAAACTGCAATGTATTATGCAGAATTCTGGAGATTACTAAGCCTTTTTAAAAGGTTCTTTTTGGATATACACCAAAGAAATCTTTATGTAATTTGACCGCTTTAGTTCTGGTCTCGGGGTATAGAGACTAAGCGTGGTTATTACGATTGACCCATCTGGCCTAGTAGATTGCCTTAAAACGTAAAAAGAAAAACCCCAAAATTATAAATACTTATTTACATTTCGGTGGCAAGTCTGTCACCATTTTCAAGACAAAAATAAAGTTTAAGTAATAAACTGGAATGTTTCTAGTATTCATCCATGGTTCAAATAAGCGTAAAATAACAGAAAGTGTCTGTCAAAAAAGTCTGTCACCATTTTCAAGACAAAAATAAAGTTTAAGTAATAAACTAGAATGTTTCTAGTATTCATCCATGGTTCAAATAAGCGTAAAATAACAGAAAGTGCCCAAATATTATTAAATAAAGATAATTTCGTAGAAAAAATATCACCTAATTTAAAAAATACATGGTTACTTTTGCTTGATAATAAAGTAATTTTAGGAATATTTAAAATTGATAAACACACCAATTATTTTTATTTTTTAAAATAATATTTATACCAGTCATACAGATTAAATGTTATGTATGAAAATATGCCAAAAGTTATAAAAGAAGCAATCTCAGAATCTCTATAATTTTTATAAAATTTAAATTATTATTATTTAATTTTTAGTTAGGTTTTTATACTTTATTTTCATCGTAAAAACGGTGACAGAGTTGCCACCTAAACGTAGATATGTGTTTAGATTATTTGTGGATTTGTTGGGTTTTTTGTTTCTGCTTCAGGTGATCTGTTAGTTTAATGAGGTCAACAGGACTAAGCACACTTAGTTTGTATACCCGGGACAAGGACCGAAGCGGTCCCATTGTATACGAATTCTTTTGGCCTGTACCCAACAAGAGTTTTTTAATAAAGGAATCCGCCAAAACAGTATGGAACATATCCATAATTATGAAGTCCTTTTATATATTTCGCACTTATATTATATTATATATTGGCGTAAAGTTTCCGAAGTGGAACCAGAAGTGTAATAATTTTATTTCAGCATCTGGACAATATTTTTGTCCCGTTCATGAAATGGATATACCATTTTTCCACTTGGTGAAACAAGACGGTATTACAGCATCTGGACACAAAAATCATCCAGTTTTTGTACTGTATATTGGGCATTTATCTATTTACTGTAAAGAATGCAATGACCCAACATTTTTGTCCGGTGGTGGTTAGTTGTGGTTGGTTGTGGTTAGTTGTGGTTAGTTTTTCCGTGTAAAGTTGATCAAGAAGTCTATAAAATTATCTTTGATATTAAAGATTTTTTCTTTAGTAGTTCAATATAATGTTAATGCCCTTCAAAACACCGACGAATGATTGTTTTACTAAGTGGACAAATGCTAAATATACAGTACAGGAACTGGACGGTGTAATATTGTAGTCTCGCTATATTACACCATCTGGAAAAATTACATATTCATTTTATGAACTGGACATAAAAATTGTCCAGATAGTAAAATAAAATATTATTACACTTTCTGGTTCCACTTCACGAACTGGACATCCAGTTCACGAAATGGACAACTACGCCAAGTGGGTGCGACATATAAATTAAATAGAAACAATAGATTTTCTTTGGTCTTTCAGGTAAGAACAATCCTGATTAGGTATTCTTTTCTGACATTGGTGGCTTAAAAGCCACGAATCCTATATAATAGCAAGAGCTTATATATTGCTATAAAATAATTGTTTTTTATATATATTTTACTGAGAAAAATTTAATAACGCGTAGTACCCCAAAAAATTAACATTTAGTTAAAATCGTTTCTTTTGATTTTTAATATAAATCAATGGCTTAGATGTGATTATTTTCTAAAGGCTTTGTTATACTTGCCCGATGACCATTGCGTTGCCGCAGTGATTTGTAATGCGTTCATTCATTAGCTTTGAACACAATTAAACATTTTAATAATGTAGTATTTTTGATAAAAAAACATACAGGCTGTTTAAAAAGTCTCGACTTTAAGATTTTTTTTTTCTGAACAGCCAGTATTACTTTATAAAGAAACCAAGCTTATTTTACAAGAATTAAAAAGGCAATTGTTTAGAAGTAATTATTTTGGTTAAAAATTATCATTTACTATTTATTTATTTTTCTATTTATAGTTTTAATTATTTTTTTTAGCTTTTTTTAAGGTGTCCTGATGTATTTGAAATATATATAAAAGTGAATAAAAATTTATAAATATATTAAATTTTAATATATATTTATAAATTTTTATTCACTTTTATATATATTTCAAATAAATCAGGACACCTTAAAAAAAGCTAAAAAAAAATAATTAAAAACTATAAATAGAAAAATAAATAAATAGTAAATGATAATTTTTAACCAAAATAATGACTTCTAAACAATTGCCTTTTTAATTCTTATAAGACTGATCCTTTAACAAAATATGTTGTTTTAATAGACTTTGCTAAGGATGTGGTTTAATATTCTAAAATTTTAATTAAACCAGGTAAGTAACAAATAACTTTAATTAAAAAAAACAAGTACTATGATAAGACGGTCATATACAATTTTTATTATATAAATAGCATGCAAGGAAATACAAATATAAAAACGTTTACATTTTTACAGGTGGTTTTCTGCAGCCATTTCTTGGGTGACTGTTTTCAAGAAAATATAGGAAACCGCGGACTTAAACAGTCACCGAAGCGTCCATATAATACTTTTGGCGTTATTTTCTGAAGGCTACATTTTTCTTGCCAGAGGATCATTGCCCTGCCGCAGTCATATGTAATGCACGTTATTTTACTGCATTTATCGATGAGTTTTAAACACACGTAAGAATTTTTAATACTAGTCTCTTTACCAAAAATATACCATACAGGGTGTTTCAAAATTTTTTATTTGCAATCTTTTTGTCGAGAACTTTATCGCAAATGAAGCTTAGTTGGTAACCCTGTTTATAAAAATATTTAAACTTCATTTAATAACCATTTTTAAATACCTTGTATAAATCTAGCTAATGCTATATTTTTAATTTCGGTAAAATAAGCTTGGTTTCTTTATAAAGTAATACTGGCTGTTCAGAAAAAAAAATCTTAAAGTCGAGACTTTTTAAACAGCCTGTATGTTTTTTTATCAAAAATACTAAAACTAAAACTACAACGCAATGGTCATCGGGCAAGTATAACAAAGCCTTTAGAAAATAATCACATCTAAGCCATTGATTTATATTAAAAAAAAAATCAAAAAGAAACGAATTTTAACATAAATGTTAATTTTTTTCTGCGGCGCTACTGACGCGTTATTAAATTTTTCTCAGTAATCAAAAATATTTATAAGACTTTAAAATAATTTAAAAAAATTGCCCGCTATAAGAAATCGTTAAATACAGAAACGACAATGTAAAAAAAACAATTCTTAAAGAAAAATATATATCTTGAAAAGCGGAGCAAATATTAAAAATCTTAGAAACTATTTTTTAAATGATTTCTGAATACCACCATATAATTGAATAAAAAAAAATCGTAGATACTTGCTTTTAGCATTTTTTTTGTAAAAAAGGGGACTCTTCTTTTACACCCTGTTAAATAAAAACATTTTTTTTAATTGGAATGACTAACTTTCCTTAAAAAAGTTTTCTTACAAAACGGTGAAGCCGCATTTTGTTTTTTAGTTTTTTTAAGAGAATTGAGCAGCAGTTTAAATGAAAATAAATAAAATGAATTGGGTTAATGTGTGAAAATATTAATACCTGAGCTTAATAGGTAAAATCCCCACAAAATGTCCTATATACAGGGTGATTTATGAGGAAATGTCAATACTTCAGGTACGTAGTCAGGGTCCAAAAATAAACATAAAAGCCTATACAAATATGGGTCCGCAAGGCCTTCGTTTTCGAAATAGAGGGTGTTAAAATTTTTAGTTAATTTTTTTATTTTTTAAATAATATCTTTGATAATGTAAATTTTGGAAAAAAATAGTATCCGGGGGTTTTTTGGTATGACGGATTTGAATCTAATGTTTTTTCGGCTCTTACTTGTAGGGGAGCCATCTACACGTCTTTTTACTATTTTGAACAATCACAACTTTTCGGTACGGCCCTATATAACATTTTTAAGTAAACTAAATAATTGTTTTGTCATTTTTACGCCAAAAAGGTATACTTGTTAAAAGTTGATATGAGCAACCGTTTTCGAGATATTTGGATTTAAAAAAATTACGACGCATCTGATTTTATAATAGCAAAATTTAAACAACATAAGCTAGGTTTTATAATTTTTAAAAATTCCACAATTTCTTCTAAGCACATGTCAGCTTAATGGTGAACATCCTGTATCTTGGAAACGAAGGCCTTGCGGGCCCATATTTGTATAGGCTTTTATGTTTATTTTTGGACCTTAACTACGTACCCGAAGTATTGACATTTCATCATGAATCACCCTGTATAATAGGTGTTCAGTTTTACTTAGTAAGTTATATCATGTTTTTTAGGTTTAAAATATCTTATAATAAGAAATTCATATATAAACGGCTGTTGTCGTAAACCTTAAGTTTAATGACCAGTCCACTTTGACCGACCCTTTCTGGTCAGAACCCAAACACAAAGTCAAGATAATACGCGTGGTTACGGCCCTAATTCCCTATATTAATAGTATTTGCGCAGTGATTTATTAGAATGGGCGGATATGGGTAAATTGGTTTAGAGCTTCAGAACAAGACGTTTGTAAAATTAGTTAGTAGTTAGTTGGAAGGCATCTTCTAATAATTGGGTCAATTTGGCCGTAATGTAACTAACGTGAATTAGAGTTCACAATTTATTGGTTTTTTGGAAGTGGATCCCGGTAACATCTTTAATAAATGTCGGTTATTTACTTTAAATAACTAAATGGTTTTAAAGAAAATTGTAAATTTGATTGCAGAAATTTTTCATCACTGTTTTGACCTACGAAAAAAAAGACTTTTTTAGATTAATTTAATCGTGAGTTTCAGGCTAAAAGTATTTTTTTAATAAGGTTTATTGCTTATTACTAACCTTACGAATAAGTGTCAAAAGAAAAACACAAATGTTACAAACCAATTTAAAAAACGAAAATTTAAAAAATAAAAATTATTTTTTCTAATGTTTAGAAGAATAATGACCAGATAAATTTAATACTAGAATATTACTTAAAGCATATAATTTTAAAAAATATCTTTAATAATTTAAAAATAAATATTTTGGTTAAGGTAAATTAGTTAATATAAACTCACAGAAGCATAGTAATGAAACGAAACATGTCGATTTTCATATCATGGTTGGAAAAAATCCTCGGACTCGATTTTTTAGACACATTTGGCTTATTTTTAACCCTTCATCAACCCTAAGGTAAGCTTTAATTCTAAATTCTTAAATAGGAAAGGGGGTCGACTGATACCTCATTTTAAAGATCATTGAATCCTCTATTCAACGCTTCCTAGTTTTTTGAACTTGATGCAGTAGTTTTCAAGAAAATACGTTTTATTAACATAATCGGCCCATAATCGAAAGTAACGCTTTTTTACTTTTAGTACTATTTTTTATTTAGTATTTTTGTATTTAAATCCTGTCCTATCCAACTTAAAAAGTAAGGAAGCATTAAATGTCAGTTTTTTATCACTCAATAAAATGCCGATACTTTTAACTTACGCTTTAAAATTATAAAAGTGTTGTCAGTGTCTTGTTTAGAATATTATCAGTCCAAGGTAAACAGTTATTTCTGCTATGGAATTTGATGCTTGTGTAAAAAATTATAAATAATGCAGTTAGTTTTTTTATTTTTCTTTGGAACTTATTTACATTCAATTTATGTAAATTTAGTATCTTACAGGATTTTGCCTGTGATTATTTCGGCTTATAATATTTTTTCTTGCTTTAAATGGTTTACTTAACGGCGGAAAGAGTATTAATAGTTAAATAATAATACAGCACAGTTATTTAATGAACTAAATCCAGATCAGCATGTCAACCGGAAATACGTTATTGAACTAGTAACCAAGTTTAGGGAGACAGGATCTGTGGCAAATCGAAAACAAAACGCTCCTAATCGAATAGTGGAAAACAATTTTATTAAATAAATTACCTACAGTTTCTGGCATATGCCGTACGAGCATTTGAAAAATTTTAAAATCCTATAAATTCCACCCTAAAAATCCATCTCTAATTAGTGAACGGATAATAAATAACCCTAACTTGTTGTTCAACATTTGTTTCTCAGATGAGTGTTTGTGAACGGGACTGTTAATCGTCATGATTGTCGGTATTGGTCTGAAGAAAACCCGCACTTATTCAATAAAGTTCACACTCAACATCCTGAGAAATTAAACGTCTGAGCTGGAATTTATGGCGATTGTGTTGTTGGTCCTTTTTTACAAGGAAATCTAACAGGACAAATGTACTTGCAATTGTTAGAAGACACTGTCGATCCCGCATTGACAGAAATTGTTAAACATGATGACCGTTACAATGCGAATGAGTTGACATTTCAACAAGATGGGGCACCTCCCTACTATGCTTTTGCTGTTCGTCAGTATTTGACTGAAACGTTTCCTGGCCGATGGATCGGACGAAAAGGACCAGTGGAGTGGCCTGCAAGGTCACCAGATTTAAGCTCGTTAGATTTTTTTGTGTGGGGTAACTTAAAGAATAAAATTTATAAAACTCAACCAGAATCTCCAAATGATTTACGTCAACGGATCATTGATGAATGTCGGAACATTACACCTGAAAGGCTTTAGAACGTCCGAAACCGTTTAAACAAAGTATGACTGCATGGAAGCAGGAGGCCAACCTTTTGAACACTTGTAAAATTAAAAAGTAAGTAAGAAAAATAGAAGGAAAGTTTTAAATGTAAATGTTCTCGTTATTTGAAATCACCCCCTCACCCCCTTTGTAGGGTTACCCTTACCAAAAACTGAAAGCTGTGCTTAAAAAGAATGACGTTTTGCCAAAAAAAACGGCCATTAAAAAATTTAAAGATGATAAAACAATTATTGTTTCAATGTTGACTTGTTATTAAATTCAAAATTATTTTCTTGAAAACTATTGCATCATATTCAAAAAACTAGGAAGCGTTAAAAAGAGAATTCGATGATCATGAGGAAAAAGTCGACCCCCTTTCCCATTTCCCATTTAAGGATTTAGGAGTGAATCTTACCCCCTCCTGGGGGGTTGAAGTAAGTAACAGGGTCAAAAAAATACCTAAGAGCAAAATGTGTCCCCCTCGAAATAAAAATCGACGGGTCCGAGCGATTTTTTCCTACTAACCATAGATATGAGAAATCGGCCTTGTTTTGTTTTTATTGGCAGCCTCCCTGTATATTTGAGAGTAAAAAGTAAGCTTCAAGTTTTAAATCCCAGTTTATTATAGACAAATAATAAACTAACCAAATTTTATTAGATATTATTATACATAGTATTGTTTCTATAGTAAAACATTCTAATTACTATTGGATCTTATTACTTTTAAGAACAAAAAGTTAACATATTGCTTGTTTATGTTTAAAAACAATTTTAAATTTGTAATTAAAAAAAAAATAAATCTAGTTTTGCTTAAAACAATTTTTATTTTCTTTAGAAAAATTATTTAATTTCTTATATAAATCTTAAGTTAGTCAAATAAAAACCAAAGAGTTATATAATAGTATTTATTTCTTGCCTTGTTTTTGCATTGTTTTAAACAATTTCAAATCCTATTAATTTAACCATGTTTAAAGACAATTTTGCAAGATTTTAAAATATTTTACAGTTTTCTAAGAAAATACCAGGTTAGTTTAAGTACCTATTCAATTTTTAAATAAAATAAATTAAAAAAAAATCATAATTTTTCCAGCTTAAAGTATTTACTATCACAATAGTACCTGTTAATAAATTTTTAGGCATAACGTTCAAGTAGTAAGAAAACAAAACAAGGTTTAAGATTTATATTACATCAAGATGCAATAAAAACTAAGACTCCTAACAAGCTTTAAGTTTTGTTTACACGGTTTTTTATTAATGATATTATATTTTTAACTAGAACTAATTAAATAAAGCTTAAGCTAAAAAAAGAAAATGGCAAATATCAAGAGGTTCTGTCCTAAAACTATTTTTTCCTAAAATTATATTTCTTTTGTCCATTAAAAAAGGTATTTTTAACCCTTTATTGGGTCATTTTATGGCCTAATTAATTATTTGTTGCACTTGCCATTCTAAATTAATAGTCCAAGAGTCCATGATACATGTATCATGAGGTATTTAATTCAGGTAGAAATTTGGCATAGTTGTGTAGATAGAATAGATTAGTAAGTAATCGACTGATTGCCTGACCTACCCGGGCACACCAGACACTTTGCATAGAAAAAAGGCGTAAAAATAATTTTTTGTCAATCGAGCGTTTAAAAAAAAGTCAAAAATGACCGTTTAAGTTGAGTTTATTTAGAATAGAAACTAGGAAAGGCAATTATATATTCTAGCAGTTATTAACTGGCAATCATAAAAACATAAGTTGCGCGGACTTCCTGTATGCGCAGTTCCTGGTGTACTCGGGTAGATCAGGCAGTCAGTGGATTACTTACTTATCGATCCTATCGAAACATTTATGTGATTTTTCAACGGAATTAAACACTTTATAAAATATGCGTCATCGGCTCTTTGACTATAATGAATATGAAGCAACAGTAATTTAAGTTAAGGACCTTAAATCGTAATTAATAATTTTTTAATAATTTTCAAAAGTTTGAAAATAAAATTATGTATTTTACAATTCTACAGTAAAAAATCATGTATGTAGGGTTTGTTTATTAATTTCCCCTTGAATAAACAAAAAACACAATGAATTTCAACAATTACAAAAATATTTTGTTGTTTAAAATGTTTTTTTTGTGTTATAATTATTTATTGCAGTGCAGTGAAAACTGTTTGTTTTTATAGTATTTCAAATAGTTTACGTAAAAAACGCTTTTAAATAGAATATTTACTATTACATATAATATTGATTTTGCCTGTTAATTTAAAATAAAAAATGTTTGTTATTTTTAATTTTAATATTAAATTTAGATTTCCACGTACTTTTAAACTAACAAAACGATTACCATGCAATCAGTAAATTTGTATTTCTTCCTTATGTCTGTGTGGTTTTTGTTATATGAATGCATTAAATGCATGGGTTTTTAACAAGAACATGTCTGCCACCTTGTTTATTTAACCAAAAACAGATAAGACTTTTTCTTAGGTTCGCCTAAGATCGAATAAATGTATCTGGTAAGTATAATAAATATAGAAAACACACTAGTACATGAGCTTGCTGAGTTGCTAAAAAAAATTATATGGGTTCCTTCACATATTGGTATTGTTGGTAGCGAGAAAGCAGACGCTGCAGACCATTGCTTGGTTCATATTTTAGAAGGAAAGGTTATACAACAAAATTACGCTAAGCAGTTTATTAAAAATCATATCAAAGTCCATTCAAAACGCGGGTCCTGGGTGCCCAATTTCGCTGCAAGTAGAGACTAACTTTAGGGTACATTTTTTGGGTTGCTAATTTTGAATTACTGGGTCCCGCAGCCCGAAAAATACAAAAATCACCCTTTTTAGGGGTTGTTTAATGAAAATTTTGTAAAAAAAACTTACGAAAATGCTCTTAAGGCACCTAGAAAATACTCCCAGGGTACGTTCTTTGGGTCACTGATTCTGAATTGTAGGAACTCGAAAGCCTTGAACCCCGGCGTCATTTCAAAAAGGGCAAAAAACACCCTTTAAAGAGTTCTTTTAGGAATAATTTTATAAAAAATTTAAAGAAATAATTTAATATTAATAAAAATTTGTATTTTTCATGACAATATATTAATTTGAGCCCTAATTAACTAAAATAAGTTTTGCGGTAATTCATTGGGAAGAAACAACCCTCCATCATCTTTAAAATATAGTTCAATTTAAAAAAAATGTAAACAAAAAAAGTTAGTCTTTTTTGCCTAAAATTTTAGATAAATAGCCATTTCACGACCAAAAAGAAAACGTTTTTCTTCTTTAAGGGACTATAAGTATCTCCGCACCCCTTTCTGGGGACTTAGAAAACATCCAATTCAAATTAAAAGTAAATTAATGTAAAAAAAAAATTTCGCACTTTTTCTTTAATCAGGTTTTAGGATTAGTTTTTCTCGTCAAAAGGGTGATACTTTTGACGAGACAACAGGGTGTCCGGAAAATACGTGTACAACGTTTAATGACAGACTCCGGACGTCAAAATAACTCTATTTAAGCGACCTTACCTATATCCAAAATTGCTTCAGTTAGTCTGCAGAGGGCGTCAAAGATTTTAAAAAATATTGGATTTTCTAAATTTTTCAAAAACGTGCAAGTCAATTTCAATAATTTTTGGTAATGAGTCTCGGGCTATAAAATGACGTTTGCTGTTGGCACAGTTATTCACTCTACTTAACCTAAAGTATTATAAACGTGACGTCATATGTACCTATATCCTCTGATTTTTTATGTCATTGACTAACTGATAAATTAGATACCATTTTCTGGTAAAACAATGTATTTGGAAGATTTTTCATTTTCTGCAAAATTTTGCTATGATAAGTGGTTATGCCAGAAAAAATCATTTTCAATTAGGTGCCCGGGCAAGATATTTTATTTATTGAAATAAGAGGATATTACTAAACATTGTTTGCTGGTGTTTTCATTATGTTTTTGTGTTGTTGTTGTGTGCAAATTTTTTGATCTAATAAAGAAAATACAAAAAAAATATTTTTAAACCCATTGTTTTACTTTTAATTCCAATTGGATATTTTCTAAGCCTTTAAAAGGAGTGCGAGAGGTACATATAATCCCTTAGGGGCAAGAAATACTTTTCTTGGTCGTGAAATGGCTGTTTATCCAAAATTTTAGGCAAAAAGCACTAAATTTTTTGGTTTGCATTTTCTTTGGTACAATATTTTGGGAATTATTTGGGGTTGTTTTACCCCCAATGAATTACCCTAAATTAATACAATGCCATGAAAAATATAAATTTTTATTAATATTAAATATTTTTTATTAATATTTCATAAAATTATTCTTAAAAAACCTTCAAAAAGGGTGTTTTTTGCCCTTTTAGGGGTGACCCCGGAGTTCAAGGGTTTCGGGACCCTAAAACTCGATATCAGCGACCCAGCAAACGTACCCTGGGAGTATTTTCTAGGTGCCTAAAGAGCATTTTCATAACTTATCTTAAGATTTTCTTTAAAAATCCCTAAAGATTTATTTTTAGGGGTGATGCCAGAATTTCCGAACTGCAGGATCCCTAAATTCTAAATCAGCAACCCAAAAAAACAAGGCCGCGTTTTGAATGGACCATTACTAGTGCGTGGCACTTAAAGTGAAATCTAAAAACTCCGCAAAATAAAAGACACAGTGTTAACCTGTCCTAATCTTACAGTATGGCGAATCCTATTATCTCTCGTTTAAGAATAGGATATACCAAAATAATACACAGTTATATTAAGACGTGATCAGATCAATCTCAGTTTGTACAGTGTTAAAGTTCATCTAAGCTTATTATGTACAGTGTGTCCCAGGATGAGCGAATTTATACGTAAAAATGACAAAAAATTTTGGAGTTGAAATTTGGCCGTTTGGCATCCAGCCCTGCTTGATTAAAAAATAAAATTTAGCATATTTTTATTTTTAAAATCAAGCATGCCTTGATACAAGCATTTTTTAAATTTTATGAGTAGGTAAAGTAGTATTTCTAGGCAAGATTTAAAAAAAGTTTATAAGAAAAAGTTGTTTAGAATGCAAAATTATGCCTGAATACCGAATTTCATAACCATAGGCCTACTTTAATTTTTACGTTTAAATTATTTACTTATTAAAAATATGAATAAAAAATTAATTGGTAAACAAAACGTAAAAATCAAAGTAGGCCTATGGTTATGAAATTCGGTATTCGGGCATAATTTTGCATTCTAAACAACTTTTTATAAAAAGTGAAATCTAAAAACTCCGCAAAATAAAAGACACAGTGTTAGCTGTCCTATTTTACAGTATGGCGAATTTTATCTCTTTTAAGAAGGATATCCAAACTAATACACAGTTATATTAAGACGGACCAGATCAATCTCAGTTTGTACAGTGTTAAAGTTCCTCATCTGTATTATGTATATTTATATAGTTTCCATTGTAATGCAGAAAGATAGACAAATCAGGAGCTTTTGGACATTATGCAAACATTTTGAAAAGACTGTGGGTATAAAACAAATAAAACATATTTTACTGCCATTGAACTAAGAGAGCTTAACTAAAAAAAAAAAAACACAAAGAACTGATTTATTAAATGGATGTTTAAATTTGTATACGTTTTTAATGTGCAAATAACCCCAAAGAGTAATGCGCTAATTAAATAAATAAAATATTTTATTATAGCACACTTTTAATAAACTATCTTAACTAACCGTTATTGACTGGTATGAACCTTTAATTTTTTTAGCAAGCTAAATCTGGCGGGTTTAATTCAATACGTTAGTTTCTTCTTGTTTAAAATTAGTATTAAAGAAAATGTAAAATAAAAAAAGAGTCACTAAAATGGCTTTTTAATGACTTTATTTGGGACCACTATATGGCCATTTACATAAACTAAAACAATTACAGGGTCCCTTTTCCATTTAAGGTTTACATCGCCAATGAAATAACAACTATAATCTTTACCCAACTAAATCCATGTTAATTCCTAATTATGACTATTGCTTTAGCTTTTGCTTGAATTGGGATTGTTGCAATACGATATCCCGAATTACATTCTATTGTCCCAAAGATGTGGTTTATTTTAGCTTTTGAGGTCTCGAAGGGAGAATAAAAGTATAATTTTAGTTGCTTCCCTGATTTTGAAGGGCTAATTTACATATCTCAGAATACAAATATCTTATAAATTAGGATAAACTGATGTTTATATGAAGAAGTAAAATAATTTTTGCCGTATTATTTATTATTTAAATGAACCCGGTGGTAATAAAAATATGGTACAAGTCAACATTAGGTTATATTAAAAAAATAATTAAATATTGAATAAAAAAATAATAATTAAAATAATAAAAAACGTTATGTATAATTTTTGTTCAAGTAAACAAATAACATTTATAATGTTATATTATATCCAAGATTTGTTGTGAAATTTTTTAAAAGAATAATAAGCAAATCAAATAGCTTTTAATTGTTTCATTCATTAAAGTATTACTTTACAATTGTTTCGCCTGGTTAGGATTTGTCAAGACAATTAAATCCAATTTTACATATAAAAGGAAACTGTGTGTTTGTATGTCAATCGTTTTTTTCATAACTACCCACTGCCACCCACTAATTGTTATGGTGGTTTGTAGTAACCATAGGATTGGTCTGAATCAAAAGTGCAACTTCTAGAAAGGGGTTCTGTCAAAATGTGGTGAACGTGGCAAAAATCTAGAAAATTCAAAATTGTGTTACAGATCTTTAAAAATCTGAATCTCAAATAGAATGATCTAGAAAGTTACTAGAAAATTTCTGAGAATGATCTAGAAAGTTTTTCCAAAATGTGTGCAATTGCTACAATCGATCTAGAATATTTTAAAAAGATTCTGGAATGATCTAGAAAGTTCTAAAAATTTCTAGAATGATCTAGAAAGTTTAAAAATGTGTGCAATTGCTACAATCGATCTAGAATATTTTAAAAGATTCTGGAATGATCTAGAAAGTTCTAAAATTTCTAGAATGATCTAGAAAGTTTAAAAATGTGTGCAATTGCTACAATCGATCTAGAATATTTTAAAAAGATTCTGGAATGATCTAGAAAGTTCTAAAAATTTCTAGAATGATCTAGAAAGTTTAAAAATGTGTGCAATTGCTACAATCGATCTAGAATATTTTAAAAAGATTCTGGAATGATCTAGAAAGTTCTAAAAATTTCTAGGATGATCTAGAAAGTTTAAAAATGTGTGCAATTGCTACAATCGATCTAGAATATTTTAAAAAGATTCTGGAATGATCTAGAAAGTTCTAAAAATTTCTAGAATGATCTAGAAAGTTTAAAAATGTGTGCAATTGCTACAATCGATCTAGAATATTTTAAAAAGATTCTGGAATGATCTAGAAAGTTCTAAAAATTTCTAGAATAATCTAGAAAGTTTAAAAATGTGTGCAACTGATGTAATTATTCTAGAACGTCTAGATTTTCCCTGATCGTTTTTAAGTGAATACTAAATATCTAAGCCCATGACTTCACTTTATAAATTCTAACAGGGTCACTGATACATAAAGCCACTGCTTATTTTTATGGTCTACTAAGCTTGACTTCTTTCCTGTTAGTGAGCAGAGGTTCCCAAATGTTGTGGATATATAAACTTGGTTAACTATAACATGAAAATTGTTAATAATAATACCTAGCAGCTTTTTAAAGCTTTTGTTTCTTCTAGTGGGATTCTCTAAGAACAATCTCAACATCTTTTCAATTAATATTATAAAGTTTAGACCAAGCATATTTTGCAACTCCTGACTTGTCAATTTCGCCTATTCGAATATGTTTTTGATGTTCTTTAATTTCAACTTCTAAAGGTCTCTTTGTTTCACCAATATATAGATCACCACACTTATAGGGGATTTTTGATCAACAACTTTTTTTCCCGCATTCAGAGTTCTCGGTTTTGTTTTAGTAAGATATCTTCTAAGGGTGTGCAGAAAAAGAATGCTGTTTTGATGTCGTATTTTCTTGCTATCCTTCTTATTTTTGTAGAGGTTCCTCGCATGTAAAGTATGGTAAGAATCTTCATTTCTTGTTGTTAATATGTTGATATGTATGTATGTATAACATGTTTTTATTTCGAAAGTTTAAAATTGTTTTTTGAGCAAATATTTCGGTAAAACCGTTCTGTCGCAAGTCTTTCTTGATATTATTAACGTCTCTATTTAATATAAAGTCAGTTTTCGACATATTGTTTTGGCATGATTATAAAGTGTGTTATTAAGGCGATTCGGAAATACAGTTGAAACACACCGGACAATAATTTAATTTCGAGTCTAATCATTCTGGCGCAACTAAAGAAGATATAATAACAACACTTTATAATCGTGCCAAAAAATATGTAGCACTGACATTTTTAAATAAAGAAAATGATAATATCAAGGAAGACCTGCGATAGAACGGTTACACCAAAACACTTGTTCAAAGAACAATTTTAAACTTTCGAAATAAAAAACAGGTTATACATACAAACCAATAACAAAAAATGAAGATCCTTACTTTATCTTAAATGCGAGGAACTACTGAAAAAATAAAAACGATAGCAAGAAAATACGACATCAAAACAGCATTTTCTTCCCGCAACACCGTTAGAAGTTGTCTAACTAAAACAAAACCGACTACTTAGAATGCGGAAAAAGAAATTGTTAATCAAATACCCCGTGAGTGTGGCAATCTAAATATTGGTGAGACAAAATGACCTTTAGAAGTTGGAATTAAAGAACATTAAAAACATACTCAAATTGGCGAGACTGACAAGTCAGGTGTTGCGAAACATGGTCTAAACATCATAATATTATTTGCAAAGATGCTGGGATTATTCTTAGAGAATCCCACTATAAGAAATGAAACTTTAAAGAAGCTGCCATTATAAATAACAATTCCCATGTTTATAGTAAACCAAGTTTAGATATCAACAACATTTGGCAACCTCTGCTTACTAATAGATAAGTAGTCAAGCTCAGTAGATCATAAAAATGAGCAGTGACTTCATGCATCAGTACCCAGTTAGGATATATAGGGCGTAGTCATAGGCTTAGTATTTAGTATTTACTTAAAAACAATCAGAGATACCTACTGTTCCAAAACGTTGTGAAAAAATTAAATGAAGATAATGGAAGTCTAAGAAGAAGTTTTTTTTATTTAAACTTAAAGGTTATGGTTATTTATTTAATGTCCATAGTAGCAATACCACGATGCTTAAAAGGTGCAGTAAAAGGCAATATCTGCATGTTTTGGCACTGTAGGTATACCTAGGCTTTAAAAAAAACTGTTGCGGGTTGTCCTTAAATAATAAAAAAAAATTGTTAACTTTGTGACTAGGGCTTTGTGTGCTAAAGAAATGGCCTAAGGATAAAATACAGTTTATTTTTGTATTTAAAATAATTATTAATTTTTGTTTATTATAGCTAACTAATAAATTTCTAAAGTTTAACAAGATTTAGTATTGTCTTTGTCCCGAAAAAAGTTTAATAAACACGTTAAGCTCACTTTAACTAATCTATCTGCTTTCTAAGTACAAAGATACCATCTGGTGACCTATAAAAACTGGGTTCTGCACGTTGTGGCTATTTGATCCCAGCTGCAGTGTATGTCGTTCTCGAATAAAAGCGTATGCAAATGCATTATTATTGTAACTAGGCAAACCTGTGGCCATGTAAATGATAATCTAGCAATTTAACATGCCGAGGCAGTACAAATAAATATTAAGCAATTAAAAGCGCATGCTAAAAAAGTAGAATAATAGGGTCTTACACATAATCTGATAATTAACATAAAGTAGGGTGCTTTATAAGGTGCATATATAATAAGTCACAAAAACCTACAAAAGTGATTTTATTTTTATATAATTTTATATGAATTTCCATCTGTATAGAATCATTTTTCGCTGCGTTTCAATTTAGTGAGTTTTAAAATATATTTAGCACGCTCGGTTATTTACCAATAGTTAATAGCAAGCAGGGGGTTATGAAACATAAAGTGCATACCTTTTGCCAAATTAAATGTTTTTTTCATTAATTCTTAATTGCAGAACAATATTGTACTACTTTATATGGGTTTTCCGGGCTTATTTGCCTTGGTCTCTTGGTATTTCTACCTGACGCTTCGTCTACTACTGCGACAGACATTATCAAAGGTGGATCCGAGGTCGAAGTAGTCTTCCTGACGGCTCACGGTTGACTGTTACGGCGACTGTCGGGGCTTCTGCTCTTGTTGGAGTTTTGGTGGGCTGGGCTTTCTGTTCCGTTCCAGCCAATGGGAAAGGACTTGGATTTTCTGCCTTTTTTAGCGTTTTTGTATCTTTTAGTGCTGGAATCCACGTTTTACAAAGATTAAGGCCCTCTTCTTTTCTATTGAAGTTGTTTTAATGTTTTTGGATCTCTATTGCCACCCTGTATATTCTTGGATAAGAATTGGCAGTTTTATCTAGGACTTGTATGTTATCGAAAAGAATCCTATGATTGCCCTGTGAGAGTGCGTGTTCTGCCACAGCGGATTTGTCCGTTTGTCCATATCGACAACTCCTTTTGTGTTCTTTAAGTCTGGTGTTGATGCTGCGCTTTGTTAAACATATGTAAACCGATCCACAGCTGCAAGGAATTCTGTAGACTCCTGGTGTCGAGAGGGAGTTTCTTTTATCCTTAGCAGATCTTAGACTTTGCTGTATAGTGGTGGTGGGTCTAAAAACAGTTCTTATTCTGTGGTTCTCCAATATTCTTCCTATTCGGTCTGTTACATTTTTAATATATGGCAGGACCGCTGTTGTCTCTGAAGAATGTTCCTTTGTGTTTCTTCTTTTTTGGTTTTTGCATATGTCTTACTTCCTTCCTTGTGTAGCCGTTATTTATTCAACGCCTTTTCCAAATTCTTTTCGCTCGATCTGTCAGAGTCTTGATTACGCCTGTTTTTTGTCTTGGATGGTGATTAGATTCCTTGTTGAGGTACCTGTCCGTGTATGTAGGTTTTCTATATACTCTGTGCCCTAACTTCCCGCCTTCATATCTCTCCACCAATACGTCTAAAAACGCGATGGTTTTGTTATGTTCAATTTCCATAGTAAACTGGATTCTCGGATTCACAAAGTTTAAAAATTTTAAAACATTTTGTAGCTCCCTTTCCCCGTGACTCCAGATTACAAAGGTGTCGTCCACATATCGGAACCAATGAGACGGTCTTCTTTCCGCAAGCTTAATACCTTTTGTTCGAACTGCTCCATAAAATAGTTGGCTATGGCAGGGCTTAACGGACTTCCCATAGCTACGCCATCAGTTTGTTCGTAAAATTGATCGTTCCATTGGAAATACGTAGTTGTCAGGCAATGTTAAAAAAAGGAAGCAATGTCATTCGGAAATTTTTTCTCTAGTTGTTCTATGGCCTCGTTGACTGGTACCATGGTAAAGAGGGACACAACGTCAAAACTGACAAGAATGTCTTCCGGGTTGCACTTGATGTTTCTTATTTTATCGATGAAGTGTGTCAAATCCTTTATATAAGTCTCTGTTTGTCCAATGAGGGGTTGCATTAAAGATTGTTTAATATTTGGCTAGCTCGTAGGTGGGTGACCCGATGGCGCTGACAATCGGTCTTAACGGTACATTTGGCCTGTGTTTTTTGGGCAGTCCGTAGATTCTGGGCGGCAGGGCTTCAGATTTTGTTAGTTTTCTTTGCATGGCAGGCTCTATTGACGATGATTTAATAAGGCTATTGGTCTTCCTAAGGATGCTTGCAGTGGGGTCTTTTCAATTTTTCTATAGGTGTCCGGGTCCAGTAAATTATTGATCTTGTCATTGTAGTTCTCGGTGTTCATGACTACTGTGGCATTACCTTTGTCAGCTGGCAATATAATAATGTCTTTGTTTCTGTTTAGGTCCTTAATTGCTTTTCGTTGTCCCGATGTCAAATTACTTTTGGAAGGTTTAGCTTTCATGAGAATTCTAGAAGTTTCCATACGAACTTCTTCTGCAGTATCCTGTGAAAGCGTTCGTATACTAGCCTCCACATTTGCGATTATTTCCTCCACGGGAACCGTTTTCGGTGTTATAGCAAATTTAGGCCCTTTTTCAAGCATTTTTATCTCATCGGTGGTTAATTCATGCTTAGATAAGTTGATGACTGTTTTCTAGCTGTCTTGGCCTTCGTCCGATGTTCGTTGAGGTTGGAGATTTTTAAACTTCTTCTTTTGCCTACTGGTTGCTGCAATCATTTGTGTCTTCATGGTTTTAACCTTCTTATTACGCTGTCGTGATTCTAAAGTCATTCCGAAGTTCCTTAGGTTAAGGAGGGTGTTTAATTCTTCTCAGTCGCATAGGATATTCCAACGTACCGAACACGCTTTATTACGTGAACGGATACACCAGTCCCGACCCGATTTGGCCCGAACAGATAATGAGTTATTCTTCCTAACCTTAAAATTAGGAAACTCACTCCACCGGTGTGATAGGGACAAAATCGACAACCTTACTTACAAAACCATGGAGACACAAATGATTGCAGCATCTGCTGCCACTGGTAGGACTAGTGTTAAAAAGCAACAAAGCGAAAAGTTAATTTTTTAAAGTTAAACCAGTGGCGTCCGTACAGGAACGTAGACTAAATATTTTTTGAAAAATATTATGTACGCCACTGCTTCTCCATAAAATAAAAACTATTTTTCGAATTCCCATTCATTTTAGGGCAAATTTAATTTCCTGACTTTTTTTGTCCGACATGCAATTTTCGCGAAAAAAAAAAAATAAATTAAAACATTTTTATGCATGGTCAATTTATTAGTTAAAAAAATTAAATTTAATTCTTTCATAAACATATATGTACATTATTTTACCATTACAATATAAGAACATTAATTCTAGAAGTCTAGCGGTACTTTAATATTAAATAATCTTTTAAAATTTTAAAAAGGGTCTCCCAAATTTGGTTCTAAGGATGAAAACTTTTAAAACGGTTTTTGTTAAGATTTTCAAATAAATCACCCTGTATGTTATCTTACTATAATGCGGCATTTAAAGACAAACTAATTACTTTATTACAAGTATACTAAAATCCTTGAGATAAAAGATATTTACCAAAAACGACAAATATGCC